>JAANDH010000923.1:12443-112240 GCA_011799765.1 Nymphaea thermarum
GGAACCAAGTACGCCACACACCACTAGTTTTTGCTGGTTCAGGGTTGCTCCCGTCGATATAGATCATTCGATCACGAGCCGCAATCCCCATAGTCATAGCGGGCGACCACGAGAAGTAGTTCTCCTTAGTGAGACGAAGATTTATGACTTGCATAGGAACATTCTCAGTTCTAACGCCCCCGATTTCAGTTTGATTAACAGTCGACGAGGAAGAGGCTGCCATAGAGATCAACTGGAGCGACAAAGAGAGCAAAAAACAGATAAAGAGAGCAGAACAGACCGGAATCTGGTCGACCGGAATCTGGTCGCCGAAATCAGGCTGCCGGAACAGTACAGAGGATCGCCGGAATCAGATGGAAGCTAGGGCGACAGACAACGGAGAGGAACAGACCGTCGGGCGTCGAGTGGAGGCTCACCGTCGAGCCGCAATGAGCTGAGACAGGAAAAAGCAGAGGCAGAGGCATCGCACAGAGACACAGGCGACGGGCGGAGGCAACGGCGGAGGCACCAGGTGGAGGCACAGGCGTCTGACGAAGGCAGCAACAGAGGGGATCAAGTCGTCAGAACCTGGCGGAGACAGATCACCGGAACCAGGCGAAGTAGAAGGGCGGCGCTGGGTTGCCGGAAAACGGAGAGCTAGGGCGACGCTGGGTCGCCGGAACTTGAGCGGCGTGGGCAGGCCGTCGGGCACGGGCGTCGGGTGAACAGTGCGTCAGGAGAGACGAGCGAAGCTCGGGCGCTGTCGTCGGGCACGGGCGTCGGGTGAACAGTGGTGAGACGATGAACAGTGCGATCGAGACGATGAACAGTGCCGGAACTTGACGATGAACAGTGGTGAGACAATGAACAGTGCGATCGAGACGATGAACAGTGCCGGAACTTCACGGCTCTGATATCATGTAGAAATACGAACAAGGAGAGGAAGAAGAACAAGAAACACAATGTAGCGTGGAAAACCCTCAACACGAGGGAGAAAAAACCACGAATGAGGAGGAGTTGGTGCCCACTAGCAGCCAGACTCTCTCTCTCTAGATAATTTCATTACACTAGAAATTAGGGTTACACAAATATAAGTATGCCCTAACAAGGCCATACTGGATCGGGTCCAGACCCGGACCCAAACACAAAGATCCGTCAACACACAGTTTAAACAAAAAAAAAAAAACCCTAGTTTATGGACTGAAATAGACTCGGTCACAATTGACTGGGTCCAGATTTGTTTGGATATGGGCTCGGGTATGTTGACTGTGTCCAACCCTCTACACATACCCGAATCGACACGGGTCGCCTAGACAGGTGTACCCATGTTTCATAGGTAGCACTTATATCCTTTTCTTTTTTTGTTTCAAAATAGGAAGGAAAACACATGGTTGTAGCCTTTGGAGATCATTTGTCCACTTGGTCATTTAATTTCATTTGCCTCCACTGATGATTGCCTATCGCTGCCACTGCCACAGTGACAGCTGCCGCCACGTCTCTGACCGGCTGCAGTGCTGCCATTGTTGATGCTGCTCATACATACGCCCCTCCTTTTTTTCCCTCTTTCCTTTGTTTTAACGAGTAGTTTAGTAGTAGCAGCAGCTTCTTCTCACGCTGCAATGATGGTAGTGTTTTTTTTTTCATTTATGTTTTCCTTTTTTCTGCTACCAAGCAGCCTCGGCTGCTCCCCCTATCTCTCTCTCTCTCTACCGTCAAGAGCAGATGCAGCAGCTGGGTATGCCTTTTTTTTCTTTTCATCTTGCTTTGTGATGTTCTGCAATGCCTCCTACTTCTTTTTCTTGTTCTTCCTCTGCCTCATGCTTGTTCCTCGTCATCTTCTTCTTCTTCCTTTTTTTTTCCTCTTCTCAGCTGCTGTAAGCTCCTCCTCCTCCTCTGCTGCTGTGCAACACAGCCTGCTCTCATGTTTTCTTTTTCTTCCCTCAATGCCTCTCAGGTTTTTTTTCTTAAGCCCTCACTCCCTCCCATCTCTTTATAATTGAAAGAGAAAGGCATAAGGTCCTCTTTTCCCTTGATCCTTCTTAAAGGGTTGAGAGAAGCAGACGCCTTTCCAAATCCAAATTCCTTATATATATATATATATATATATATATATATATATGTTTACACATTTTAAGAAACTCATATCTAATGCATTATGTTAATTAAATTTAAAGATTTCCTTCAATGAGGAATTTTAATTTGTACCCTTCTTAGCTCATTTTTCTTTCTGGTTTATTTCCCATAATACCCGTCTTTTATATATATATATTAAATATAGGCATATTAACACAAAACATGAAATATTTATCTACATTAAGTATTCAAAGAGTTCTCTAAATAAATAGTTTCTAAAGTACCACTTATCTAGACCCTTAGCCCTTTTCCTGATGTGGTTCCATGTATCATACTGATGACTATTGTAAGTTTGTAACAATGGAAATTCTATGACTTGGACACTACTGGAAGGCATGGTTGTTCGTTTGGAAGAATGTACAAAATTATGCCTATGATAATAAGGGTTCAACTTATACAGCTTGAAGACATACATTTCATGAGTGAACAAAGTATATAAAGATGAATTGTTATTCTATCTGAGAGAAATACTTAAAGAAAACAATTCATCTCTCTTATGTGATCTCAGTTTGAGATCTCAGGCTTCTTCACCAAGGCTTTTGTTATATTTAATATAATTTTCCTCTTAAAATTCATCCATGGCACTAAGTTTGAAGGAGATGTTAGAACATATATGTGTGTGTGTGTGTGTGTATAGGAACTGAATTACTCTGACATCGCATCAGGCTGCATGCAGGAGAGACCGGATTCCTCTTGATGGCCGGAGGAACCCATGTTTGTGTGTGTGTGTGTAGGTCTTGAAATCAGCCAGCTGCTGAATGCTGACAGATGGCAGAATATTTAAAACTACCCTAAAAACACCATACAACAGAAGCACTAGAAATGATTTTATAACAACGGTTTATAGTGCATTTGCCAATGACTTTTAAATATTTAGCTTTCTCATAAATATCGTTTTTGGGTATTAAGCGGCAACGTTAATATGGCAGAGTTTTTTTTCTCGAGAAAATTTTGGGGAAACCTCGGCAAATTTTTAAAAGTTAAAAAATGGAAGATCCTAAAAGTAACATGTGAAAAATGTGGAATAAAATTATCGTAACCAAAAAATGTAAAAAACGTGAAAAATGAAAAAAAGAGAGCAAAAAACTAAAAAACAAAAAGAACACGAAACGTTGTGCTTTAATTTTGTTTTGGTGTTTTTTAAAAAACGTGTTGTTCGCATTTTTTCAGCTGACTTGTTTATAACATTTTTTTTTTCGTGTTTTGAAAAAGACGCATTTTCTGTAAAACTGATATTTAGCCATCCAAGAGCTGGCAAAATTCAAATGTTATATATACATATATAATATATATATAATATATATATATATATATATATATATATATATATATATTTATATATACACACACACACAATGTATTTATATACATTCCATTGTCACATAAAATGCATCTTATTTAAAAAAAAAACTCGTATAATATGCCAAAAAACAGTTAGCCTTATAAAACGTGAAAAAAATGGGTCTTTTTTTAAAAAAAATCCAGAAAATAAAAACGTGAAAAAAACGCATTTATACGCATTTTTTCGAGTGTTTTTTGTATTTTTTATGATTTGTTATTTTTTTATTTTTCAGGATTTATTAAATGTTTTAAATTTTAAAAAAAATTGCCGAGATTTTCCCGAGATATACAACTTTTCTGTATTATACTCGAGAAATTCCTCGCTGTATAATACCCATACACGATATATGTGACAATGATACATTATAATACTCCCTTCAAACTTTATATGTATGTCCATTAGGTAAAGGTTGATCATTGTTTTATGAGAGGTGGTCATGGTTGACTATCTGTCACCCATCTATTGATCTACCTATATAATTAATAGAGACACATGAATAAACATATTCCTGCTTGCTCTTGGTCATATTTCGAGGAATGACTTTGATGGTTCTTCTCTTTTTCATTATGTCATTCATCAGATGATGCTGAAGGAAAATCCATCTGCAAACACTATGTGCAGAAGGGACTTGGTTTAGATCTTGGTCTTCTTCAGCCAAATATGCAGGCTCCATTAGTTGTTTGTATCACTAGACTGGTTGCTCAAAAGGGTCTCCATCTGATTAGACATGCTTTAAGACGTGTAGAAGAACTTGTAAGGCTTCTCTCACTTTCTTAGTTTCACAAATTTATTTGTTCAAAATATGCAATCTCGATAGTTCATGGTGACATGTTCCTACTCTTGGTAACAAAACATTTACTCATAAAAGTTTCACGCCTAATGTTAAATTTCTTTCTTTGGCATAATGTTTCTTATTTTTCTGATATAATCTGTTGTAATGTTGTGCATTAATAACATATTCTAGTATCAATATCATTCTCTGGATTTTCATGAGAAAAATTCCACAGTCTCAATTTGTTTGGGAAACCTTAGGCCCTCTTCTAGAAAATAAAAGACAACAAGTGTGAAAATAATAATAGGATAATGTTTGTCATAATTGTAGAAATGGAGGCATCTAATAGCACAAAAGAAAAGGCTACTAGGCTACATCTTTCAATGTGCGAAAATTTTCAATCTTCTTTTGATACACATCACCCTTAACAAGGAATATAAGTATATAACTGATGCAGTTTTGGGCATAAATGTAATATGCAATCAAATTCAAATCCTTGTTCAATATATAAAATTGAATATTTCAAACAAATGCAAAGCAATGCTTTGTGAAATCACGCACCAGTTATAATTCTGGATTCACAAGTAGTGACACCGGGTCAAATTCTAGGGGCAACTGTTGAATTTCAATTTTAACCTAGCAAATTCAAGTGAAATAAAAAAAGAACAAGAGTTGTAATCCTTATGAATACTTCTACATGAAATGAAAATCTTACAAATATGTGTAACAATGTTGTATGAATCCTTTTCAATAAATACAAGTGTGTGTATACTAAAATAGAACAAACAAAAGAAAATAAAATCCTACTATAAAGGTTCACTCTTGAAGGAAATGAACAAACAAAAACAAATCCTAAATGTAAGTGCGCAGTCATTTGAAGATTCTAGAGCTCCTTGATCTTCAATGGTGCCTCAATCTCCAACATTGGCGGTCCTTGATTTCCTTGTTGCCCCACCTCCCTCTCAAGCGGGTTGTGAGATGCACAAGAAGGTACTTAGCTGCACAATGTGTTAGATGGCAAAAATGATAGCTATACAAAGTTGCTCGAATACAAAAACAAGACACTAATATAATGTGCTCTTGCGTGTTTAAATACAGACGGATTGCTTAAACAGAATATTAACCAATCACTAGTGACTTTAGTCAAAAATCGTCTAACACTTGACTAATGCCAGCTAACCTAAGTCTTGGAAAGTTCACTAGTGTCTTTACATGAACTAAAAATATGCTACCTACTAAAATTGCTAAAACATAAAAATGTAACTGGATCTAATTAAGCAAAACAGAAAACTAACTATACCGAACTATAAGCAACATGGTAAGAATGAAAAAAAATAATAATGATATTAAACCACTAAAGAATGGACTGGAAGATGATATAGATTCAAGTATGACAGTTTGGTCCTTTACAACTTCACAAATCTAAGTAAAACTACTAATATTACAGCAATATATGAGTTAATCCTACTCTAACTATCTACCAAATGCATGATATGAGCGAAACACAAACAAGAATATACTCGAATCCATAAAGTACTACTGCATCTACAGAAAATTAAACAAACTAAACTAGAACCTACTGTAAAACACAAAAATTATGTGACACTACTAATTACACTGAAGATCTGTAACAACCAATGAAGCACACAATACGGCTAATTCTAAGTTTAAGTTATATTATAAATAGTAAATTTCACAATGTAATGATGTAAACTACCAAGCTACAGTAACAAACATTCAAGTAGGAAAAGCGCTTCCTCTCTCTAGAACACAGAAAACACTAAATAGCAGTCCACAATCTTAAACTAGCTATCTAATGCAATGTTATAAAAGGCGTAGTGTATCGCGTATCGGTCGGGCCGACCTATACACCGTATCGTAACGTATCGTAAACGTAGCATAACGTATCGTAAAATTAATTATTTAATTTTAAAAAATATTTAAAATCAGAAAAAATAGAGAAAAATCCTTAAAAATCTGAAAAAAATGAACAAAAAATCAGAAATCAAGAAAAATAAAAAAATGTATTCAAATATAGAAAAGATCATCATACATAAGGAACATTCATGTGTATGCTATCAACAATACATTCAAAAATAAGAAATCAAATATTCAAAATAACATAACAAGCATCCATCACAATTTTAAACTTGAAAATTTTATAGAATTTTCGGAATTAGAGTCTTAAGACTTGGAGTTTTAGGACTTAGATTACATCACAATTTTATAAGTTCAATCGTACAGTTATCATCTTTCATGATTCAACGATGATATCTCCCAAATTGATGAATTATCGGTTAATTTTTATGAAAATGGGCAAAATCTCTCCCTCCTATGTCTATTGGAGTCTTTAAATACAAGAAGAGAGAGAGGGAGGAGTGTTATACTTTTAAAAAATAAGGAATTTTATGTTTTCTCCCGTATCGTACGATACGGGGGTGTATCGCTCGTATCGTACGATACGGGCCCCGTATCGTATAGGTTTCTTCAACCTATACGATACGGATGACATTGATCTAATGATTAATAATTAGTTTTTTACTCAAAAATTAATTCAAACACAAAATAACTGTTTAATCTACTAAATTACAACAGAATTTGCAGTAAAACCTAACAAGAAACACCACAAGATTTATGTACACTACACTTACAACTTGAATCTGCAGAACATAACAGTTTGACTCTGAACACTTAGCTTAGCTATACTTAATGATTAACAATCAAAACTCACCTAAAATATATTCCAAACAAAAGAAAAATATTTTTCCTACCCAAACTACAACAAAAGTTACAAAATTAAGATAACAAGCAAGATAAAATACCTGCACTATACTTAGAAACCTGAAAACAGTAAAAAACAGTTTGAACTATTAAATTAGTATGTTTAAACTTTAGAGATTAATAACTAGCATCTATGATTTACCTAAAAAATGAAGCAAATGAAAGATAAATATTAAATACACATAAGAGAATATGAATTTAAACTAAATGCTGTACTTAACTATTACAAATTAGATCCAAACCAACTTGCAGACCTGTAAAATTGCCGGTTGGTCTACAACTATGGTGTTCTATACTAATGTACCAACAGTTTTTAAGCTAGCAATTGACAATGCTCCTAAAGTAAACACATAAACTAAACTATGAGTACACATAAGCTAAACTATGACTACATAAGGAATGCTAAAACAAGATAGAAGGCACATTAAAAGTAACAAAGCAGATAAACCACTACTTCTAATTTACTAATATGCAGTCTGCAAACAATAATCAATCATAAAAACTATAAAAAAGAAAACGTATTTTTTCCCTTTTTTCTGTAGATTTGTTTGTAACATTTTTCTCGTGTTTCTTTGTGACAATGCTTTGCACCAAGGAGCATAGCCTAGCAGCCGGAGGAGCTTATTCTTCCTCAAGCATCACCAAGGGAGACCATCGAGAGAGTGGAGGCGGCTGATTGTCGTGCTCCCCTCTCTCTCTTTGAAACTTCATTACTCATAAGGATTAGGGTTACACGACTTAAGTAATGCCCAACAAGTACTACAAGATGGATCGGGTATGGATCCGGACCCGGTCCCGAGACCCGTCTAACATACTTCAACACTCCCCCTCAAGTTGGGCATATATATCAAACATGCCCAACTTGGATACATTTCTCTCGAACGAAGTCGAGGATAGAGCCTTCGTCAGAACATCGGTGGTTTGGTCTTCAGACTTCATGTAAGGTAGGATTAATTCCTTAGCATCAATCCTTTCACGAATGAAGTGACTGTCAATCTCAACATGGTTTGTTATGTCGTGTAGAACAGGGTTGTTGGCTAAATTGATTGCAGACTTGTTATCACAGTTTATCTTCATAGATCCTTCAATCTTTATTCCAATATCAGTTAGCAATATTTTCAACCATAGTAACTCTGACACTCCCATAGCAACGGCTCTATATTCTGCCTCTGCACTAGATCGAGAACATACATCCTGTCTCTTGCTCCTCCATACGACAAGGTTTCCTCCCAAGTAGATACAATACCCTGTAGTAGACCGTCTGGTATCAGCACAACCTGTCCAATCTGCATCTGAATACCCCTCGATCTCTACAGTCTCTTGTTTCACGTACAAAAGTCCCTTGCCAGGATTTCTCTTCAAGTAACATAATACTCTGTCCACAGCCTTCAGATGTGCATCAGTAGGAGCATGCATGAATTGACTCAATACATTCACCGCAAAAGTGATATCTGGTCTCGTGAGGGTAAGATAAATCAACTTCCCAACGAGACGTTGATATCTTCCCCAGAGCAGCTCTCCATCTCTAAGGCTCAACTTGTGTCCAGTGTCAAGTGCGGTAGAAGCAGGTCTACACCCCAATTTACCAATCTCTTCCAACAGATCTAATGTGTTTCCTTTGGTTTAGCTCAAGGCCGGTACTAGATTTAGCAATCTCAATACCAAGAAAATACCTCAGCTTGCCAAGATCCTTGAGATTGAATTCCGTAGCCAGTAACCCTTTTAACTTGATGATCTCCTCATCATCATTACTTGTGACAATCATGTTATCCATATAAACAAGTAAAAGAGTGACCCTGCCCTCCTTTTTCTTCACAGACAGAGTGTGGTCTCCATTCCCTTGATTGTACCCATGATGTTGCATCACTCGTCTCAATCGTTCGAACCATGCTCTGGGCGATTGCTTGAGACCATATAAGGCCTTTTTCAGCTTACAACATTTCTCTGGTTCTTCATATCCTGGAGGCATACGCATATACACTTCTTCTTCGAGATCACCATTGAGGAAGGCATTCTTAACGTCAAGTTGGTACATCTTCCACTCCTTCATCACAGCTAGGGATATAACAACTCTAACTGTCTTCATTGTTTGCAACAGGAGCAAAGGTCTCCAAGTAATCAATCACATATTTCTGACTAAACCCCTTGGCCACAAGACGAGCTTTGTATCTTTCAACACTTCCATCTGGTTTGTACTTGATGGTGTAGACCCACTTAGATCCAACTAAGTGAGCCTCCTCAGGAATCTTTACAACTTCCCATGTCATGTTTCTTCTCAGGGCTTCCATCTCTTCTTGCATTGCATAAGTCCACTTGGGATCACTCTGAGCCTCAACAACATTCTTGGAAATCATAGCCAAAGAAAGAGAAGATACAAAACATTTGTAGTCCTTGCTCAGTCTAGAGTATGAAACAAAGTTACCAATAGGATGTTAAGTACATGACCTGACACCCTTTCACAGGGCGATGAGAAGCTCTTCACTCGCAGCAACAGTCTGAATCTCTTCTTCAATAGGTTGCTTCTGAGCACGACTTGAGTCATCTAGGGAAGGACTAACTGGATTGGAAGTAGAATTCTCACCACCTGTTATCTCATCTGTACAGACTCTTTGCCTAGAGTAAACTTGCCCAAACAGACGATTGCATTCCTCTTCTGCCCCAGTAGAACACTTCCCATTTTTCTCTTGTTCAAGCACCTCAATAGAAGGACCAACGGATTCACGCCTGTAGTCCAAAAAATTTATAAATTGAATTTCCTGACTCGGAGAATACTCTTCTTTAGACATAGAATTCTCCCCCTGAAGAGGATTCTCACCAAAATAGGAAGCATGTTCAAGGAAAGTCCCGACACTTGTATCCTTTTTGAGTGGGAGAATAACCTAGACATATGCCCTTAATAGACCTTGGGTCAAGCTTTTTAATGTGAGGACTATGATTGTGAATCAGCAAACACAACCAAAAACTCTGGGAGGAAGAGAGAAAGGTTCATGACTCCCTGATAACATAGAGTGAGGCGTCTGTCCATTCAACACACGACTAGGCAAACGGTTTATAAGATATGCACTGGTCAACACAGCATCCCCCCAATACCTTTTTGGAACATGACGTTGAAAAAGAAGGGCCCCAGTCATATTCAATAACTGACGATTCTTTCGTTCAGCAACTCCATTTTGAGGAGGAGTATAACTACAGGTCGTCTCACGAACAATTCCTTTTTTTCGAAAGAAGCTATCAACAGACTGACACATATACTCACGAGCATTGTCAGATTGAAAGGTCTTAACAGATGCTCCATATTGAGTTTCCACATAAGCAATGAAAGTCTCTATGACAGTAAGAACTTCACTACGGTCTTTCAACAGGTAGACAATAGTGTTACGAGAACAATCATCTATAAAGGTGATAAAATATTGAAAACCATGACAAGAAGGAATCCCTGCAGCCTCTACACATCAGAATGAATCATGGCAAATACCTCATTAGACCGATGGCTAGACAAAGGGTATGAAGCCCTAACATGTTTGGCCAGGTGACAGACATCACAGGACACCATAGTCATGTCTAACCTGGAACATAAATCAAGAAACAACTGTCTAAGAAGTCCAAAAGACAGGTGTCCTAGGCGCTCATGCCAACGTAGAATCAACTGAAGGTACTCCTCTCTATTTTTCGTTGCTTGGCTGACTGCCGTCATGAGAGCCTGCTCACGCATAGGTAAACAATATAGCCCGTCAGAAGCCAAACCAATCCCAATTCTCTTCCCTGTCACCAAGTCCTGCATAACACAACGATCAACAGAAAAGATAAGTTCGCAATTCAACTCTTTCGTGATCTTGCTAACTGACAAGAGGTTCAAGGGAAGATGGGGAACATGTAGAGCATTGTGGACTAAGAACTTGTGCAAAAGTGAGAGACTCTCTTTCCCAGCCACAGTGATAGATGAACCATCGGCAAGAGAAACACGTTCTTTTCCTGACGAAAGTTTATACCCATGAAAGACCTTAGGATCGTCGGTCATGTGGTGAGTAGCGCCACTGTCGATGATCCACTCTCCCATACAGGAATTTGCCATCACGTCGATAGAATACCAAGGAGTGGAGAGGGCGATACTGCCTGGCGGACAACTTTGAGGGCGACCGCAAGAGGGCAGAGAGAATCTCAGGCGACGACGCTCGGGAACAATGGGGCCAAAAACGGGAACTCCAGCAGTAACGTCGAGCGATGCTGAGAATCTCAGGCGGCAGCAGTAGCGAGAGATAGAGAAATTAGGGTTGGAACTTTACAAACCCAAAAAAATTCTCAAACTCGTCGGCTCTGATACCATGTAGAAACACGAAATATAGAAGAAAAGGAATACGATGAACACGATGTAACGTGGAAAACCCTCAACTAGAGGGAAAAAACCACGGGTGAGGAGGTCTGGTGCCCACTAGCCGCCAGACTCTCTCTCTCTTTGAAACTTCATTACTCATAAGGATTAGGGTTACATGAATTAAGTGATGCCCAACAAGGGCTACAAGATGGATCGGGTATGGATCCGGACCCTGTCCTGAGACCCGTCTAACATACTTCAACACTCATCAGCTAGGGTTGGGTTTTTTTTTTTCAAAAACAGTCCCTCATTAATGCTGGATTTTCAAAATACTACCTTATCTCCTTTCTTGTCTAATTGATTCATCTGGTTTCTACGTAAAGCTATATTTATTCTGACAAAATGTATAATCTAAGTTTAAATAAATGCAAGCTAGGATTCATGGGCATAGACTCGACCAAAAATATGGGTTTTTATGATGTCAAATTATAATTTTTCCCTTAGGAGCATAATTTCACTATACTGCACATAGTTTCTTAGTTTTGGCTCTGATTCCGATCAAATCTGAACTGCAGCTCCTTGAACCCTACACAAATTCACAAACACAAGCACAAACATGGAGGTTTAATCATTGAATCATATCAAAATTGCATGAAAATATTGTTATGCATTAATGCATTTCATGCATTATCAATAACTACCATCCTAGACCAACTGAGGTCAGAGACAAAAATTAGAGCACTTATCTTTTTGTTAAAGATTATTTTAAACAAACTATCAACGTGATTCCATGTTTATGATTACTGATGTTATTGACATGCTTTAGTGCTGTTAAAAAAATATAAATTTTCTGTTTACCAAAATTTTTGTGTTATACGAGCCACTAATTTTTGGATGAGTGCCACGGTACATCCGAATCCAACAAATGATTTGACTTGATATATGTTTCCTGTCACATCAATCTTAAGATCATATACATGACTTTAGAGTTTGTCCTTGACCCAAGTGGTATTGGATATATATGACTTTATATAAACAGGCCAGATTCGTTGATAGGTCTGTTCCTGAAGAAGCAGGTGCAGAATGAGGTGGTCCCCACACAATGATAATTGATGTGAAGGCAAGGGACATAGAATTATGATTCAAAAAGGGGGAACTCGTTAGAGTCTTCATGGGCATTAGGAACTCAAGGAATGGAGACATGATCATATGTATTGAAAATTTCTTTATCTAGGTCATCAATTGGAGCTTTTTCTCGTCATATGGATTCTTTTACTCTTCCTTCCTTTGGACAAGTTCCATCAGTCCCCTGATTGTTTGTATTAACGATGGGGCACTCAGCTCTATCTTCAGTTGGTCTTTGCCTGTCTTATATGCTTCTCTGTCCTGTAATTTCAATATAGGCATTTCCTCGAACAGTAAACATGTTTCTTGGCAGAAATCATGTGTTTCTACAAATAAAATTCATTCTACATTCTTTGGGGGAGGGGGGGGGGGGGGTTAAGGAATGATACTCAAGGGGCTGGCCAGCCAGAACAAAGTTTTCCTTTCTTCACTGATTTCATACTCAATCATGTTCCTCGGTACTTTAAGCATGCTGGAACACTTAGCATGTTATAAGAGTTTGAAATGATTATTGTGCCAATCCTTATAGGAAACCTGGTGTTGCATCTGACATGCATCTGGATTCTGTACCTTGTTACTGAAGGTCTTCTCAAGGAGATCATAGAAAGCGTTCTTGTATCTGAACTATGAAAATTCAGAGATACCAAATTGTAAATGTGTTACGCACTTTCTGTTGATTTGAGAAATAATGCTTCCTGAAATGTCGTTACAACTTTGCAGTTGATTGAGTGTTGGCTATGAAAATGTAAAGGCTAAAACATTTCATGGAGATTCTTTTACTTCATTCTTTCCCTGGTTGTTCTGCAGAGAGGGCAAATGGTTTTGCTTGGCAAGGCATCAGATAAACGAGTTCAGAAGGAGTTTGAAGAGTTAGCAAACACAGTAAACATCTATCTGTGATTCATTATAAAATGTTTTTATGGCACAAACACCTTTTTTACATTATCATTATGTGATATGATCTTAATGCTATGTGAGACAAACTGGCACTTAGTATGGGCACACAAATATGCATAAAGCTCAACATATAGAAATACTCACTTAAAAAAATGACTTTGTTTTATCTCCCAAGAATTTCATCCCAAATACATTTAAATATAATGATTAATGAGATGGCTAGAAATCTAGTAGTTTTGACTGGTAAAAACAGTCCCATGTAATAGTAACAAAAAAATGTGTCCAGAAATTTAAAAAAAAGAAGGAAATGAACGTGAACAATACAAAAAATGGGCAGACAAATATGAATTTACAGTAATGCCTTTATGCAAATACCTACATGGGTACACACAAGCTTTTGTATGCACACATAAACATATATGTATGTAAAATATGTGTGTATTTATAAAGTTCTGATGTTAGAAATCTATTAAGAGAACTGGGAGAATATATCTCAAGATTGCCGTTGTGCAGTAACCAAAGTGCCATAAAAGATTTTTTTATTGGTTCATCAGAATCACATAAATCATTGAGATAGAACAACATTTGATCAATGATCAGGCAAAAAGTTCACAACAAAGAAATGGAGCCTCACTGGATTTGTATTGACAATCAAGGACAATTAAGTAGTTGATCTATTCACATGGGGGTTGGCAAAGCATGTTTTTTTATATCTAAAAGACAAGTTGTCCATGGTTCAAGACCATGTACAACTTGAGGGAGACTTTTAAGGTGTGTTTGATTGATTCAGTTTTTTTTTCTAGATCTTCATATGATATAACTCGTTGTGTGGATACAATTGTGGTCTTATTTATGTAAGATGGTGCTTAACATCCCATGTAATATTTATGAATCAATATGCAAGTGAATAGAATCGAAAAAATATTGTTTGTCGAATATATCATGGATCCCAACATGATGCAAATATTGGCTGAAGGGTAAAGACATATCAACATGTATGTTTTCCAGGAATATCCTTCCACTTGTGCTCAGTGTGATCATTTTGACTTGAAGCCTTCACCCATTTCATCTTTAGCCTTTTCTGAATGTATCCTTAGTGCTTATGAATGCAATAAGCCGGATCTTTGGTATGGCAGGTTTGGGTCATTGTGGTGGTTTATTGGGAGGCTTATTTAGTAATTTTGATCCTAAAGAGAGTTCCATTGCATAAATGAATAATCAAATGTGTTCTTGCTATCTTCCATAAATCCCGTAATTTGTATGTTGCTCTCTCCCTGACTCTCTCTCTCATTGTTATTTTTATTTGACATGTTTGTATAATTCCGTTAGCGGTTAAATAATTTTGAAAATTGAAATGCATCTTTTACTGGATTGTGCTTTTGCTTCCTGTCCTTGTTATTGTCATAAAATACTGTTCATGTTGGCTTTGCTCTTATTGATGCATGAGGAATATATGGTTAACTGCTTGTTATTTTCTGCAATCAGTATAACAAAGGAAGCAACATCAGAATTCTTCTCACATATAGGTATATTGTGTTGGCAATCAATCTATATAGTAGTAAATCCCTTTTCCTTTTTGCTGAATAAGTAGAGAGATTCTCCTTGTTTTCTAAGATGTGATGTACTGACACCAGCATCTGCACTGGCACTGGCATGCGCACCTTGCACTCATGTGACATAGGTTTTATGCTTTAAAGTTTTAAAGTTTGTTGGCTTGGATTGGGTCCAACTCAAACCCCAATCCAAGCCATACCCATTTGCTCTGCCGTACCCACTTCCGCATACCCATGGATGGATGCGAGCATCGAGGCAATCATAGTTACCTGTGTGACCTAGCTGAACACAAGTCCAGGAGTTGGTATGGCTTGGGCATAGTCAAAGAAGTGTCTGGTTTGGTTGATGTACCAATTGCCTATCTTGTTCGAAATTTGGTCTCTATCAAGTTTGATCACATAAAGTTAAACTAATTTTACTTTTTAAGGTTATTTCAGTATTTCCTTGTTGATTTATAAATATATATTTGTTTAAGTTAAATGCATAGCCACAAATATTGTTTGCGGGAAAATATCGGCGAGGTTTTTCTCAGGTATTTTGGCAAAGCTATTTTTCTTGGAAAAATCTCGGCAATTTTTAAAAAAATAGAAAAATTCAAAAAAATGTGTAAAAATAAAATACACAAAAATACCCGGGAAGAGACTTACAATAAAAGTTAAAACTTAAAAAAAAAAAAAGAACTTGAAGTCTAGACTCTTGATTCTTGAACTAGGCGTAGCTGGCTGCTCCTCTATTAAATAGTTGAAAAGCAAAACAAACCTGAGTGAAGGGAAATCTGTAAAAAAAAATAAAAAAACACTGCAGGTGGTTTCTCCCTTTTCATGTCTCCAACTTCTCTCCAAGGAGCAGCAAGGCCCAAAACATATCGCGGAGGGAAAAATGGCTTAGATGCCCTAATCTTGTTCTCCTTTACCGGTTTTACCACTAAAAAGAACAAAAAAGTTCAAAAGATCCCTTTTAAAACCTTTTCTTTACATAAACTACCCCTTTTAAAAAGGAAATGGAGCATGTGCAGTTTAAACTTTTAAAATTTTCAAAAAATACCAAGAATGCCCCTGTTTGAGTGCAAGTTTAAACTGAGATGAAAACAAGCATTTTTTATTGCGACACAAATGCGATATATATTTTTTGCCGATATTTTGAAAATAGCACAGTATTTTTTTTATTTTTTTTTTTTCATGTTTTTATTGTAAATGTCGTGATATTTGTGGCTATGACTTTAAGCTTCCTTACATGCCTTATTATTTTATGAAAATATGTGTATTTTTATTTTAGTCATTCAAGGTTGAGTTGTATTATGTATAAATATTCTTTGTTGTGATACTTATTTGTTATTTCTCCAGTGTTGTAAAGGTGTTTGCATTTGTGAAATGTCAACATTGCGGGTTTGTTTGTTCAATTTATGCACCAATTATGCAACTTTTAGTGACAAATACTTACTAAAAGTCTAAAAGCAAATTAATAGTACTGTAACTTATGAGTGTATGAACTTTTTTAGACAATTATGCCACATATGGGTGTTACAGCTGTGTCCTCCAGCCAAACCCTTTTAAATCACTTCACATCTATGTCACAGGGTAGTTGGTTTGAGTGAGGTAACTATGCTGACACGGGGTACGACATGGGTATGGGTACACCCTTGCACATGGTCAAACCTGTGTCTGGTGCAGTCAATGCACCCATGACCATCTCCATCATTTTTTGGACTTAGTTAGAATTGACCAAGTCCATTTCTGTCCACTAATTAGGTTATATTTGAAACCTTCATGGTTAGACAACGGAAATGAAGAGCCCTTGATAGACACTAAAAAGGGCTGTTTATGTTCTCTATGGTCTAACTCCACCTAATCAGCTGAATTTTCCAGCAACCAGGAATTTAATTTTCTTTAATGGAACTTTCTATATTGTTTTGTTTCCTTTAAATTATATGTGTGTGTGTGTGTGTGTGTGTGTACAGCCGTGTTCCCCTACCCAAATTTTTTGAAAGTCCTCTGCACCCATAACCATACCGAAATCCATACCTGCACTTCCTGCACCTATGTGACATAGCTTCACATGCGTACTGTCACCCATGTTACATGGATTCTTCATTTGATACTTGTTGCCCACATATGCTGAACATAGGGTCATTTATGTTGTCTTCTTTGTTCTTACTAATATGCAGTGAAGAATTGTCCCACATGCTTTATGCAGCAGCGGATATGGTTCTTGTTCCTTCCATGTATGAGCCCTGTGGACTTGCACAAATGATTGGAATGCGTTATGGAGCTGTACGTACATCTTTCTTGGCCTTTATGCCTATATGCTAGATGATTGTGGTCAACGCGCCACTTCCGGAAACTATTTTGGTTGCAACTTGAGTTGGTGGTGACTTTTTGAGTGGTATTCTTGAATCTTGATAACTGTTTTCTATCAAGTAAAAAAGACCGGTAAAAAGAAACAATTCAAAGAAGAGAATAAAACAATTTTGTGAAGAAATATCTGTATCTGTCACACCCCGACCTTTTGACACTCAAACATTTTTTTTTTCTTTTAAACATCAAACATCTAGGTGTGACTACACAACAATTCAAAAAGACGATGAGCCAAGCAATTCAAAATAATGGGGCGAACTTTCATTAATGTAATCATTTCAGTTCATACAAAATCACATCTATATGTAACAAAAATGCCCCAAACTGTATAATTGATGCCTAACAAAAACAAGACATCAATAAACCAAAATAAGACGCGCCGGCACTACAAAAGACCCAAAACCTCTCCAGTAGGACGTGAGTGAAGCCATCTGCACAACTTGCTGCCCTGGGTCCGCCAAAACCTGAAAAGGAAAACAACTGAAGGCTCAGCCTTCGCAGTATGGCAACAAACCAGGAAAATACCAAACTCTTTCATGTAGGGCTCAAATAAGAGAACAAATATCAAAATCATCTAGCACCATGTTGTGTCACAGTATGACACGTAAAGGCCACTTAATGGCCGCACTAACACAATCTCATGCAAGGCCTGCTTAACATGACACTTGCATTCATATCATTCACATGCACATCAGTCATATACATTCAATCATAGACGTTACATTTTCATTAACTTTAGTGAATTATCAGTTCTTGTGGGTGCTGTAACAACCCGACCCACTCCTGGGCTCGGGCCCCCTGGTTCGGCGGATCCCAACCCGCCCCCTAGCAGTTTCGGTTCCAAACCTAAAAAGGCTAGAACCAGGACAATCTTCTCATTAAGGCCTCCCTTTATAAGCCCTTGAAGATCCCTCACAATCTTCAATACGAGACTAAACATTGGGGGCGTTACAATCCACCCCCCTTAAGGCACACGCGTCCGCGCGTGTGGGACCCCAGGTCCGAGTGTTGAAACTGCTCTGATACCACTGTAACAACCCGACCCACTCCTGGGCTCGAGCCCCCTGGTTCGGCGGATCCCAACCCGCCCCCTAGCAGTTTCGGTTCCAAACCTAAAAAGGCTAGAACCAGGACAATCTTCTCATTAAGGCCTCCCTTTATAAGCCCTTGAAGATCCCTCACAATCTTCAATACGGGACTAAACATTGGGGGCGTTACAGGTGCAACACAGGCACGTGCACACCATGGGCGGCCTACAGCCGAGAGACAACCCCCGTGGTGGCCCATAACAGTATGGATCCATTTCATCCGCTGCAGCGGTAGAGCACTCAACCCTGGATGTGTGAATTCCAAGGTGAGATACTCAACCTTCCCTAGGACACCCAGGTTGGGAAGGAGGGAGCCCACGCTCCAAGCACAACACACAACAGTACCCTGGGGCCTTGCACCGCCTGCGCTCCAAACAGGCGAGACCAGTGGCGAAAGCGGGACGTCTCCCAAACACATAGCCACATCCCACTGGCCTCTCATCTTTTAATCATTCATTATTATCATTAGATTAACACATTCACAAACTGACTGGCTAGCTCATGAGGTTGGTACACTTTACGAGTGCATCCACACCTCCAATTGCCTCCACACGAGGTCTATACATACAGTAACAGTCATTGCTAGCCGTCCTACAATCCGGGTACAACTACCCTCTCATTCATCCATTTGCATCATTGCCCATGGCATTGCACATGCAACAACATACACATTCATATCAATCATCACATCAATCCTCACATCAATCACATCTTTGAAAAACTTAGCCAATCCACAGAGAGTAGTCTCGATCTGCGGTTGGCTCGTAGCTGTCCTATGCAGTTATCATTCTATGATGCTTTCTAATGCACAATTGGGGTCGAGGAGACACTCGACTCGATACCCACCTCATCTGTCCTAAACAGATATCAATTCTAGCATGCACATGCAAATGCGTAACATTTTCAAAACAAATGACTAATAATCTTTCTAACCCATTCATATCATATAAACAACATACATATACTCATTCACAAGCAGTCAATCGATTAACATCACAATCCTAGGATCCCTTGATCCTAGGAGCACACAATCACACATTTGCCCCAGTCAGGGATTTGCCTGGAATGTCGCCATACCTGTGGCGCGCTCACAAAACTCTTCAAGACTCCTCGAGCTTCGAACTCAAGGTCGACGGGACGTGCCCGGTGCACCTGCAGACATAAACAAAAGGTAAGACTTCTACTAGTTACCTTAACATTCCAAATAAATACAAAACAAAATCATTGAGGAATATGTCATCGCCTCAAGAGGGTGTCGACGGGTAGTGTCGACCTGCAAGTCTTCTAATAGGCCATTACGCAACTTCTTGTCGTTCCCACCCAATGTCAAAACCCCAATGCTTCAATCAATCTATCCTTAACGCATTTCTCATAACCTTTCCTTTAGTTGAGGCGTTTTCTCAACATGCACGCCCTCTTCCCACCACACATTCCACCCACGACATCAAGGGTGCTTCAAGCATTCCCCAAAGGCGGTCCTACGCTTCTCCACAACGTCTCTAACTCTACCATGCTTCCTTATTGCATCTAAAATCAACTCATCATGCTTAAAGATCAATAAACACATGAATCATCGCTTCTCCAACCTAACCCTACACTTACCCCAAAAAGCAAAATCACTAACATGTCTCCCAAATCCTCAAATTTAGCATGCTTAAACAATAATTACACATGCTCTAATAGATAATATTCAAGAATCTAAGCTCAAATAGGCCTTGCTCACCCCAATCCAAGTGCCCAAACTGCTGTAAAGTCTCCGACAGCCACCTCAAGCATACACTCAGTCCCCAAATGGCAAGATCGTGCTAAACCTCCACCACCAACACTGCCCACTCGCTGGTAGGAGGGGAAAAACACGTTTCCCAAGCTGGCATCCTAGCAAACAAAGCTGAAAACAGTGAGGGAGTGCTCGATTGGGACAAAGGGGAAAAACAATTAGAGAAAATGGAGAGAACGAGCTCACTTAGGGCACGTGAGGCAAGGGAAGATAGAGAGAGAGAGGTTCAGATAGAAAAGGGCAGTGAGGGGAGAGGACGGGAGAGAAGAGAGAGTCGGTGGGAGAGTGAGGAGAGGGATCGTGTGGGAGGGAGCTAGCGGAAAGGGGAAAGAGAGTGGCGAGAGAGAGGAAAAGAGGACGTGCGGCAGAGAGGACACGAGCAAGAGAGAGGCAGAGAAGGGTAAATCGCACAAAAGCGGGGGAGAATGTTTACCCAAGCGCCGCCGCCTCAGCCGCCGTCGTCGCCGCTCGCCGCCGGCACCACCTCCGTCGCTGTCGCCGCTGCCTGCACCACCTCCGTCTTCTTCTTCTTTGCACTGACCCGAGAGCACCCAGGAGCTAGACGAGAGAAAAGAGGGAAAGGCGAGGGAGAAGAGCCCCCGCGTCGGGCTCTTTCACGCCACGGGTCCGGGTCTGGACCCGATCCGCCTCACCTGCAAAAGCCGAGCGCTACAGTATCTCCTTGCCCGTGCCATAAACATAGCTGTAAATCAATATCTGAGTTTGTTAGGCATGTATATATCACAGAAGCAAGATTTTTCTGATTGGAGCAATGACATAATTAGCAGTACATACAACAAAGACTTAATTTTTAAGCCTATAGACCTTTGTTAAGTGTGGAAATCAATGTGCTGGTTTGTTTTCTCCTTGTATAGATATCAAGTTGGAGACACAACTAATCAAGAGTGACTGCTGATATGATATTGTTAAGAAATATAACTGTTGTATGTTATGATTATTTTTGAAGAGCATGCTATTATAGTGGCTAGATGATGTATGGCCATGGTTTTGGAGTTATTGTATTAGTGCGAAGTGTTAATCATAATTTGTTCATGTAAGAGGCATTTGGGACCAGTTTCTTGAGTTTAGAATGTCTCCATTTTAAAATGTTATTTTTCCTCTCTCCTTTCCCTCCCATATGTTGATATCTTAGAAAAGTTCTTCAATCACTTCAGTGACCTACTGCCATTTTTCCTTCCACTTGTCTCCTGTTCTTTTCTTTTTTCCTTGAATGTTTCATAAGGATTAATACTTTTAAGAAAATATCATATATTTGCCAAGCCATTAGCTCTGTTATTTACGATAAATTTTCCTCTTATAATGACTGAAAGAAAAGTATGAATATGAAGGATCTGCTTAACAAGGTTCAATCTGACTCTGTGGTTCATGAAATCTTAATGTGGAGATATGAAGCCTTCCTGGACTGCTTCCACACAACAGGCCAACTTGTTTAAATGTTTGGTACTCTTCAGAGAGAGCTCTTGTGAATGCCTTTCCCTTTCTCCCAAAGAGTGAAGAGAAAAGTAGCAGCAGCCATAATCCCCTGAAAGTGCATATTTGATTTTAATAATCAAAGATTGGGTGTGGTGATGAGCTGATCTCATAGAGCAGTTTGCTTTGATAATGAAGCCAGTGATTTTGTATTCTTTGTTGTACTCTTACTTCCTGTTGCTATTGTCATGCATCCAAAGTCAAAGTTTAGTTTGAATTTTGAAAAGTATTCATATTTTTTTTTTTAATGAAAAGAAGAAAGTTTAGATTTATTGTAATATCATGAATGTGACTAGGAATGGTTGCATGTCCACAAGATTTGTAATGAATGGTGTCCACAAATACTTGTATGCTTATAGTCATTCTGGCAGAAATAGAAGCAGGCTGCAGGGCAGTTGCTGTTAAACAGGAAAAGCATCATTTACTTTTACGCTAGTGGTTGTTTTGGTACTTATAATATTCAATAATTCCTTAAATGGCTGACGTTATTTTATGGTGTACTGTCAGATTCCCATTGTTAGGAAAACAGGTGGTCTTGCAGACACAGTGTTTGACTTGGATGATCAGTTAAACACTGAAAAGGCTAACGGGTAATTCTTTGTGTGCTGGAAGAAACAATTAAGCAAAACGAGATGGAATTATATGCATTGCATCCAGCTTTTTTTGTTCTTGCAATTTTGGAAACAAAGTTCTGGAATCATTATATGGAAGAAATCCGTATACCTTTTTGCTTAGTGAGGGCCATTTGACACAGAGCGGTTTATAAATATGGAGTTAGATTGGCCCTCTGGACGTGGGCATTGGCGGCCATCATCTTGTCTTTGTTAGTTCAATCATTCATATGCAATCAGAAAATTCACAAATATTAAAAAAAAATCTGGCTTTTGAATGTGCAAGTCGGATTTGAGGCCCCTGAAACATAAGACCATTGAAATTTTAATCTTCATTGAGTTCGATCCTCATAGCGTGATGTTTGGATGGTTGAACTATATATATATGTGTGTGTGTGTAAGAGAAATTAGTGAATACCAAACCACTTAGGTAGGAGACAAAAACCATACCTCTTAATTTTGCATTAAAAAATATTGTAAACAAAATATGAACATCCTAACCTGTTCATAAACAGTAATTCAATGTAAATCATGTTTTAATTCAAGTTATTTTGCAAAAAAATTTGATTTTTCTACTATCAAAATTTTGATGCTATGAGACCCGTTCATTTTTTATTATTAAAAACAACATGATTAAAGTAAAAAGTGGCTAAAAATTAAAAATTTGTCATTGAAAGCACCCTAAACCGTTGCTAAAAGCTCTATGAACTGCTGCCAATGCTCCTGTAGCGACTATGTTTACACGACAGTTTTTAATTTTTCAGTTGTCTGCTTCATATTTCCTTTTTCACTTATTAGAGAACATGATCCATGATACTGTTTTTGACATTTTATTTCCTTGTCAAGGTTTGTATTTGAAGGAATAGATGAAGGGTCGTTGAACAGGGCGCTTGAACGGGCTTTCACTTTATACAACGAAAGTAAGCTTCCTCATCCTTATGAAAAGGAAAAAGTAAAAAGCTTTTCCTATATTTTTCTTGGACTGTCTGTCATTTAAAATTGTTATCGGTCCTTTTGATGCATCATTTCAGTGCCCAATGCATGGGTAGTATTTTTATTTGCCATTGTGATGACTGTCTGTGTCTATATGCAAGTGTGCATGTAATTCATTAGCTTACCAATTTTGTTTTTTTTCCTGTGCACTGGTTTAAACGTGGAAACATGATTATTAATTTTGTCTTCACTGTGGTGTACATATCTAACATGGAAACTTTTTATTAATGGGCATACAGGTCCAAGTGCATGGAATGAGGTTGTTTCAAGGGTTATGAAAATCGATAATAGTTGGGATAACACGGCTAGGAAATATATCGAGGTCTACAACAGTGTAAGAGTAAGATGATAGTAATTTAGTGTTACGAATGTATGGTTATGTGCATGAGAAACAGATACATGATATATTAATTGGGATGGTGCAAGTGGGAAAAGATTTGAGAATGCTCCTGTAAGTTCAGTATATAAATCATTGGTTCTTTTCCTGGCAGATGTATATTCCTGTAGTATTTCTCAAATCACTTGTTTGCAGCCTTCAGATGCGTTTGCTACTGTCAGTAGTACTTAATTTAGAGTTAATGTTTCTCACATTAAGATCATTGAATTCTCCCAGGAAATGTTTTCTAGTCCATAATGAAATGTATCTTAAAAAGTCATCATGAAAGTGCAGAAAAAATAAGAAAGAGAATAGGGGAAATCAAGAAAATTACAATTCCTGTGGACCAGGCAATGTTGTGCCGCTCATGATGCAATCGTGTTCACCGGAACCGAGAAAAGAAAAAGTCGTCTGCACAATCGGGTTCGCCAGAGGGAAGGAAAGGAAAAATACCTTGTCACTTGAAGTCACCGGATTCTGGAGAACGCCGATATCATTCCTCTGGTGGGTGTTCCAGGCCTTCAACGTGCTCGTGTAATGAGGGTTTATTTTGCAATATGGTACGTGGAAATGAACCCTTTTTTTTTGCAAAAAAAATGGAAAAGAATTACACATGGATCCTGTCATTTTTTTTTCACTTTGGAGCAAATCATCATGAGGCATTTTATACCACCTGACAGCTTAGCGGAAATCTTGTTTTCACATAAGTTTTGAGTAGTATAACCATGAGTAAACGAAGGGGAAGGTGAATGAGGTCAAGTTCGGAGAAAGTGGATCAAATTCTGGACTCTGTCATTTAAGGGAGGAGCTAGAAATTTTTCATGAGAGGAGCTGAATTAAAGTTTTTAAATTTTAACTAGGGCTAAAATATTATTTTTCAAAATTTCAAACGAAATCTTTTCAAATTTTACATGTAAATTAAAAAAAAAATGAGGTGGGGCCAAGGCCCATGGGGCCCTTCTTTGACTCCGCCTCTACTGCCATTCTCTTGCCTCGACCTTTCTATGGTGCTTTATGTCTTCAAGACCCATCCCCAATTAGAATCCTAGGTTGGATATCTGATCTAATTTTGTAAATAATACTTTTGGATATTTCAACTTATATCTAATTCCAAGTACTTTAACAAGATTAAACTCCTACATGTCATAATATTTGGTTTCATTGTGCTTTCGTATAAATTTTGTCAATCGCAATATAGACCATTTGGGAATTAGCATGCTTGCACTTGTTTCTACCACATGGCAATTTTTCCTTTCAACTATATCATTTTGTTCCCACATATACATACATGAAAATTGATGTACTATGACTAGCAATTCAAGTAGGAAATCTTTTTCACAAAACTCACCTCCATTGTCCAATTGCATGGTTTTAATTGAAGTACCCAACTATTTTTCCACCAAACATTTGACAAAACATTGATGCACATCCGATTTTATTTTTACTGGAAAAAACCACAATAACTAAAAAAATATCCATGACTAGTAGAGAAAACTTATTTCCTTTTCCAAATAAAATAGAGGCTAGATCCCCGAACATTCATGTGAATAAGTTATAAAACTCTTGAAGCACAAAGTGCCTTGCTTTGTTGATGTACCGTTGTTGAAATTCGCGAGTTCATTGAAATAAGATTTAGAGAACTAGGTAAAGCAATTATTGTTTTGTTGGCATGACGTCATTGTCAATGCACCGAGAAGGCCCTCTTGATATCTCCATTAGAACCCAAATTCACTCGAACTAGCTAGGTATAATCCATCATGCGACTTCAGACCCTTGAGCAGAACCTTGTCGGTCTTAAGGTCTTTTACAACAAATTCAAAAGGAGCAAACTAAAACACACAATTGTTGTCTGAAGTGAAATTTCCCACATTGCAATTCACTGCACATTTATATATTATTTTCATTATAAAATTTGTCCCTTGAATGTTGACCGGCAGATCTTCTATATGGGATATGGGGAGGAACTTAATGATGACCACCATTACCAAATCTGAACCAAAATAAGTCTGCTTATTTTTCGTACTTTTGACAACATTATTGGTCGCCCTGGCGTTAGGATACCAATATTCATCTCGAGTCCCGCAATGTCATGGAGGAAAAAGCTCTAGGGACATCAAAATAAGACTTGGTTGGATTGTCTTGTTGGAAATAGTTGGTTAAAGCATTTGCAATTGTTTTTCTTGATTGGTGAAAAGAACATAGAGCTTGGCAAATGGCAGTGAATTAGCTGAGTGTTTGCATTTCAAAATTCATTTTAGTTTCTTGAGTGTTTTTTTTTTTTAAGATTATTAGTTTAAAAAATAAGAGAAAATGACTTGTCCATCGATACGAGGCTTGACCATTCTCGATGCCTTTATCAGAAGTAATTTGACCAATAACTAGCCTCTTTGTTTTGCATATTCCAACATCTAAGTGATATCTTAAATCTTATATTCATGTGTGCTCAGTTTTTTTTTAGTGATTGAGAGAGATTTGAAAATATTTAAATAAAAAATATAGTGTCCTCGTGGTAAAATTATGGACTTAGGGGTATTTTAATGAAGTACCCTGATTGATAGCAATCATGAAGAGAAGAGTTTCAAATGTAGAAATTTCAAGTAGCTTTGCAAGAGAGACCGTTTGAAATGGTTTGAGTTCTTCAAATGCTTGTCAATTACAACTTAAAAGAAAGAAGACGTCAAGTTAATTTTGTATTTCAAAAATAACTTTGCAAAATTATAATTCTCAATTTATTTTGGTTTAAGAAAAACATGATTTGGATGTGCATGATTGGGAAACTTGTTTGCAATTTATTTGCTTTGCAAAATATGACTTCAGCTGCTTATAGTGCTTTGAAAAGACATGGTTTTCAAGATTTTGCGATTTTGCTTAATATTAGGGCTTGATCTTGTCATATGCTTCTTAAAGATGTGCTTATGAGTATTCGTGAATCCAATAAGTATATTGTGTGTGTATATGCTAAAATGATTTTTCTATATACTTAAAAAAGAAATAAATCATTCATACCATAACATACATCTATGGAACAAATAAAAATAAAATTTGTTGAAAATTAAAGGGGGAAATCATCATCTATTAGGCCACTCAAAGGATATATTGAAAGTCTAGGTGAATCATGAGAAGACTATAAATCAATGAATGCTTGGAAATGGGTGGATGATGGATTTGCATTTTAAAAATCGAGATCATGCAAAGTTAACGTATACATATTTGTGTAGTGTGTTTTTAAGGTTGGACATGTACCAACTTCTAAACAGAAAAGAAATAAAGATCCATCCCACCTACCTCCCACAGGTACGAGGCAATCGAGTTATACATTCAAACATTACATCCGAAAATAAAAAGGGCATTCAACAGTATTAGGCTCCATTAATATCACCAAATCAAGAAAAAATACGACGCCAGCTGCTTATCATGTAAGAAAAGCATGATTTGAAAGCTTGTTTTCAATTTATTTGCTTTGCAAAATACGACGCTGCTTATCGTGCTTTGAAAAAATATGGTTTTCAAAATGATTTCAAAAACCATGCTATGAAATGAAAATGAAGGGACCTCATATAAAGTGATTACATGCACAGTTCAAATTCATCATAGGAAAAAAGGGGAGAGGTTTTGCAATATTATAGTAGTTTGAAAATAACTTGATTTTGAAAATCAAATGTTTTGAAAAAATGAGAAATTATCATAATTTGAGAAAGTGTTTTCCTTAAATATGGAGGTACTTGTATCGCTTTGAATCTAATTATTTGAGCAGTTGATTTTAACTTAACAAGGTAAACTGTTAAATAAACATTTTTTAAACTTACGTTGTCACGTATAAGTATTTTTCTAAACATCATATTTTTTAAAAAATTAATGTAGCTTCAAATGTTTATTATATTTACTTTTCATGTAGTCTTATTTTGTAATACCATATATTTTTTAATTTAAAGTTATTAATATATTTTGAAAATTTTCTTGCAAAAATGGTTGAAACATCACTACATTTATTATTGTTAACTTCTCTAAGAAACATTGAAATGCCGTAGGATTTAAAATATTGAAATTATATTATTTATTATTGCTAAATTTGTTAAAAAATTAAATTTGTAATTTTGAAAATCACAAAATGGGAAGTATAGCTGTTTTTTTTCAGCTTCTATGGACAAGTAAAATAGCATACAAAATATGCACAGGTTTGAAAGTTAACAATATATGTACATACTTTAGTGGATGTAAAACATTCAAACCCACCCTAAACACCTAATTGTCTACTACTAAAAATATTAAGTGAAAATATTTTCTCAAATTATTAACTAATAAACAAAATTCATTTGTGGGAGAAAAAGATACACGATCCTTCTAGTATAGGTCAACTAATTATTCAAAATGAAAAAAGCGAAGGGAAGAGATAGAAATCTATTTCAATGAATTTTTTACATGAAAAAATGAAGGTAAAGATTCACACTTTTTAAGTTGGTGGGGGGGGTGAAATTTCACCAGAAATACATGTTTCGGGGATTTTACTTGCACTCCGCTCGACCTCCCTTCGCAGCGCTCGACCACCCTCCGCAGCTCCTCCTCCCTCGTGCCTCTCACTGTCGCACTCGCACCAGAGTAGAACCAGGACTCACCGTCGCCGCTGCGCCGTCGCGTCTCCGCTCCACCGCCGGTAGGCTTTTTTCTTCTCCCTTTCTCTCTCTGATGCCTTCCCTTTCCCCCTTTCTCTGATGCCCTAAGTAGTCTTTGTTGTTTGGGCGTATGATTTGCTGCCCTGTAGTTGAGGTGCATAGGCGTCTGATTTGGGCGTTTACATTGAAATTTCACAGGGGATTTTGCCTTCCGCTTCTTCTCCCATTGAGGATCTTCGACGACTGATTTGGGCGTTTACATTGAAATTTCACGGGGGATTTTGCCTTCTGCTTCTTCTCCCATTGAGGATCTTCGACGACTGATTTGGGCGTTTACATTGAAATTTCACGGGGGATTTTGCCTTCTGCTTCTTCTCCCATTGAGGATCTTCGACGAGCTGCTGCCAATTCTCGAAGGAGGTGAGCCTTGGTTAATATAGTCATTGTCCACCAGCGTCGAAGGAGGTTTTTGTTGTTTTCTTGATCAAGTGCATAAGCAGTGATTTTAAATTGTTGGCCATTTCATTACTGATATTAATGTCATAATGCTTATATAAATTCTGTTTCATTATATGGTCTGTAACTCTGTTTGTAAGTTGTAAATTTTTTTATTACAATATGTTTATTTGTCTATTTACAGTCTGTTTGTAACTCATTACAGTCAGTTCGTAATTTTTCAGTTTTCCTATGAAATAGACATGCCATTTTATGATGACGATGAACATTTAATTTGGTAATGGAAAGCTTTCTAAAATCTTTGACGTGGGAAGTCTGATTTCTGTTTTTGAGAAGTCTGACTTATGTTTCAGGCTTTCAGCTAATATCATGACTCATAAGTTCCATAATCAGCACAGTTTTGTTAACATGTATAAAAGATGTGAATCATGACTAGCTAGATCAGAATTTAAAACAATCCTGTCCAGACCAGTTTAAGTTCAAACCTTCTACTGTTTCATTTTCTGAGCTGAAGCACTGTATGAAACACATGCAAACCAAAATTCTTGGACTAAAACCTCTAAATCTATACACTACAGAGTTTCAGAACTTGGACCAAAGCACCCTTTTTCCACCCTGTTTTAACATAATTCAGAGACAGTGGTATGGCTCTTTCTATTCAATGGAAGGCTGATAATGGAATCGGGTTTTGTGGGTTTTAGGTGTTGTGCTAGAGCCTTAGACAATAGGCAATGATAGTTCGGTTGTCTGCTTTCGTGCCTTGATTTCCTGAATGCCTAGACAAGAAAGAGCAACCTTTTCATGCCTTTTTGTGCCATCTCCCAAGTCAGATTTGGAGAGGAGAAGACACAAAAAAAAAACATTTACCATGTTAAATTGTTCATGTGCATCAAACATGGTTAAATTTACCATGTTAAATTGTTCATGTGCATCAAACATGGTTAAATTTACCACGGTAAATTCTTTCCGCCCATCAAACAGGGCCTCAGATTGGAAGAGGGAGAAATTTCATCCTGTAAATTTTCCAAAAAAATTTACCATGGTAAATTTACCGCGTTAAATTTCACCTGCCCATCAAACGGGCCCTAAAGAGCCCGTTTGATGGGCGGGTGAAATAGCTTGGGGAGGGGTAAATCTGTACGGGTGGGTGAAATTTCACCCGCCCGATTAAAAACCCATCAAACGGGGTGAATTTTCACCCGTTTGACCCAAAAGGGAGTGGGTGAAATTTCACCCGCTCGAGTTCATGTTTCGGGCGTTGTATCACCCTCCTCCGCATCTCCTGCTCCCTCCTGCCTTCTCACCGTCTTACCACAGCACCACAGTAGAACGAGCTCGCCTCTCCGCTGCGCCGTCGCCTCTCCGCTGCACCGTCGCCTCTCTGCTCCTCCGCTGGTATGCTTTCTCCCTTTCTCTCTCTGATGCCTTCCCTTTCTCTCTTGCCCTAAGTTCTTCTAGATTTGGGCGTTTCATTTGCTGCCTTGTCTCTGCGTCCCTCTTCGCCCATTCTCTGATTTCTTTTTTTTTTTTTTTACCATGGAACCGTGAAGAATTCCACCGCCAGTTGCTCCTTACTCCTCCTCTCTCGGTCTCTGTCTTTTTTTACCATGGAGCACGATGATCAGGGGGTTTGTTTCTAGCGGACGACCCGTGATGGCACTCTCTCTTTATTCCAGAATGCTTCGTGATGGCATGTTGCCTGATAAATACACATACCCGTTTCTCTTCAAGGCTTTTGGATCTCTAGCTAGGAATGGTGTGGTGCTAGGGAAATCACTCCATTGTCATGTTTTGGAACTTGGGTATGCGTTGGATCTGTATGTTCTGACTGGGACCATGCACATGTATGGGCAGTTAGGTTTTCTAGGGGAAGCAACGAAACTGTTCGATAATATGCCGCAGAGAGATGTGGCTTTTTGGACTAGCCTGATCACCTGCTACGCTGCTAATGATTGTTGGGAAGAGGGGTTATTGGCGTTCAACATTTTGAGGGATGATTGTATGAAGTCAAATTCAGCGACATTGGTTCGCGTCATGGGCTGTTGTGCTCAGCTGGGTGCGTTGGACCAGGCATGATGTTTGCACTCGGTTTTGGAGAAATTGAGCATCAAATTTGATGTCTTTGTTGGCAATTCTCTTGTTGACTTGTATGCGAAATGTGGGAGGATAGACTATGCTCGTCAAGCCTTTGATGAAATGCCCAAGCGAGACTCATTCTGAGCCAGATGCAGTCACTTTTTTGGCAATCCTTGGCATCTGTCAAGTCGATTGAAGCATTGAGATCTACAGCAAGTTTCCTGCAATCCTTGGCATCTGTCAAGTTGATTGAAGCAATGAGATCTATAGCAAGTTTCCTTGATGCAGTTGACGGACAACCTCCATCGCTACATATATGTGAAATTTTGTAGTTCAGTGATGCCGGTGGAAGTGGTTTCTAGGTGAAAGGCTAGATAGATTGCTGAAATCTGATTCACAATGTAAAAATTGCTTCTCTTCTGAAGCTGTTCTTATATCTGTAATGATGTAATGAGCCTTCAAGGTTGTGAACTCATTTAGCTTGTTAGATTCTGCAAAGCTAATCAGCTGGTTTAGTTTATCTTGTCTTACGAACCCTGTTTGGCTCTGGAAGGGAGACATAAAGATTATTTTAAATTGATTTAATGAGAGAAAAGTAGATCCTGGGATGAACAGACATGTCAAGCAACTCCTGATAACCCATGTTGAATTGGAGCCAGGAATCCGGAAGTAGTTGCATTTGGGATAATCTAATTATGTATTATGTAATACCCTGTGTGGTCAATTGCCTACATGCTTAAGGTCAATCCTAAGCATGGCCAATGTGATCTAATCAAAGTTGGATAGTAGCCAACCAAGATCTAGTAGTAATGGTCATTGAAGATTTCAAATGAAAATTTGATAGGAATCGTAAAGAATAGCTGCAGAGCGTAGCCTTAAATAGAAGTAAGGATTTTCTACGAATTTAACTCTAAAATTTACATTTAACTAGAGAAAACTACAATAGCTTTCACTGTACATCAAAATTTTGCAATATTATTCATGTGCATCAAACAAGGTTAAATTTACCACTGTAAATTCTTCCTGTGCATCAAACATGGCCTCAGATTGGAAGAAGGATAAATTTCATCCTGTAAATTTTTCCAGAAAAATTTACCATGGTAAATTTACCGCGTTAAATTTCACCCGCCCATCAAACGGGCCCTAAGTTTCTTTCTATCCATATAAATTTTTATGATATTTCTTGTACCAACTTCTCCCTTCCAACCATTTTTCATATTTTTTCTTTCGTTTTCCTTTTCAATTCCTTTAAACCCTTTCTCTTCATTCCATCCAAACACACCGTTAATCGGTTTTTCTCCTTTCTCCAGCCTCGCCTTTTCCTCGGCTGTTCTGGGAGTGGGAGGTTGTTGGATAGGCATGCATTCTACCGTTGAAATGGAACCCAAATCCATTTTTACAAAAGAATACTATCGTCCAACACAACACTGAAAAGGAATACCGGAATTTTCCTGGGAGTGTCAAGGATTTGTTTCTAGATTTTGGTAGCACCGTGACCGGGCTCTTTGGCTCTCGCCCGAGCGGAATTTTGCCCGCTAGGGCACCACCAGGGCATGCTCTTCCGTTCCCGCGACTCCCTCGCAGACGACCGTAGCCACACCGCCGGCCGCGACGATCATCTCCTTGCCGGAGGCTGCCATCAAGCATCCAGATTGTCTTTTCTTACCTGCCCACTGCTTAGCAGCACCGCTACCAGGTGGACTCCAACTCCGGTGCAGCAACAGATACCAGCCCTCATCCTCCTCACGTTCCTCACATTGTTGAGTAACACCACCAAAGCTGGCAGACACGTTGTTTTGCTCTTTTTGCTCTCTCTTTCTCTTTCTCTCTCGGAGTTCAATGTAGGCGGGACAATAAGGTATTTCGTTGCTTCTGTTTGGTACCTCTTTCTTCTTCTGAATTTATTGGGTGTAGTAGATTGGACATGGGAATTTTGTTTTCGGTTTTTGCTAGTTTGGGTGTTGTTGAGGGTTTTTTGCAATATGAAATAAATATGTGAATTCCAGCGCTTTTTTCCCCATTTTGATAATGAGAATTTGGGGTTGCTCTCTCTGATTCTCAGAAGAACAAGGTTTCGTTTAAGTTTTGTTTCTCTCTCTCTCTCACACACACACACACACACACACACACACACACACACTCTTATGGCTGAAAGACAATTGCTAATGCCGACGGAGGCTTTATCTCAGGGGCGCCGGTCTCCCTCTGTGGTTCCCTTCCCCGCTCTCTCTCTCTCGCGCTCAACTGTACCGAGAAGACTATTGTTAATCTTCTCCATGGTGCTTTCTCTTTTTTGGCCACCGCTCACCTCTCTCTCTCTCTCTCTGCCGTCACCATCTACTTGCTCGCTGTCTTGGGTGGCATGAGCATAGCATGTCCTTATGAATGCCTGTGCAGCGTGTTGGAATTTTATCATTACAAGCTATGTGAAGTATGGCGAATTGATGATTGCTGATAAATTGATCGATGAAATGTCTCAGAAGGAAGTCGTGTGTTAGGGAACTTGTTGATCGTGGGCTATATGAAAGGCAAGGATATGAATTCTGTGGTGACATTTGTATAAGCCGACCGACTTCTAGGCTCATGTCCCTGGTTTGGCGGATCCCAACCTGCCCCCTAGTAGTTTCGGCTCCAACTCCAAAAAGGATAGGAACCAGGACAATCATTTATAAATGACCCCCTTTATAAACTCTCGAAGATTACTCAAAATCTACAATATGGAACTAAATTTTTTGGGGTGTTACAATCCACCCCTCTTAAGGTACACGCGTCTGCGTGTGTGGGACCCTAGGTCCGAGTGTTGAACCGACTTTGATACTACCCTAACAACCCGACCCACTTCTAAGCTCTAGCCCCTGGTTGGGAGGATCCCAACCTGCCCCCTAGCAGTTTCGGCTCCAACCCCAAAAAGATTAGGAAACAGGACAACCATTTATGTAATGACCTCCTTTATAAACCTTTGAAGATCGCTCACAATCTACAATATAAGACTAAATTTTTTGGGGTGTTACAATCCACCCTTCTTAAGGCACACGCGTCTGTGCGTGTGAGACTCTGGGTCCGAGTGTTGAACCGGTTCTGATACCACTGTAACAATCCGACCTATTTTTAGGCTCCGGCCCCTGGCTTGGTGGATCCCAACCCGCCTCTTAGCAGTTTTGGCTCCAACCTCAAAGGTGCTAGGAACCAGGACAACCATTTATGTAATGACCCCCTTTATAAACCCTTAAAGATCACTCAAAATTTACAAAACGGGACTAAATTTTTTCGGGTGTTACAACATTAGAATGTGAAAGGTTGTTTTTCAGCAAAGAACTTACTTGGTATCTTGCATTCAAAGTTTTAGTTTCAAAAGCCATCATTTTTCTCTTCCTTCTTCAAATCACATCGCTTAGTGAATTAGTTTGATTCTAACTACTCATGCTCAGTTGGCTGCTTTGAAATGTAAACAGAGACTGTAAAACTTAGAAACTTAAGTATGTTTTATTGTGGTTTATGTTTCTAATGGCAGTCATCTTGTTAAGCTTTTAGCGGTTTTTTGTCTGAGCTAATAACTTTCAGTTTGGCACTGTTGAGGGTTGAACTTTTTTTGTGCTAAAATAAATAAGTGGACACATTAGCTTGTAGTTTCTCATTTTTGTTTGTAATTATACCTTAATAAGAGTTTGGAGGAAGCTTTAGCTATAAATTTTCACAATAATTGAATGCCACAAAGTCTGTCTTCGTAGTGATGGGCAGGATCACATACTTGGCAGGACGTAATGCTCTTTTATCATTTTCCTTTTTGCTTTTTAAATGTTCACAAAATGTCTACAATTATCTTATGAACAATCCAGGCACTGACAAATGTTTAACCCAGCTAGCCTTGTGGAAAGCAACTGGTCTTGTACCCCTAGGGAGTAGGGACACATACAGAAATTAAGCTCAACCCAGAATTATCTTACTGTGGCATTTCTGTTCAAAGTAATATGTGTACACAATTGTTTCCTTCCTTTTGGGTTGCTCCTTTTCTCGTATAGTTTGTCTGTTTTGAGTGTTGACATTGGAAAACCATGATAAGGTGAAGCAAATAGGACTGTTTAACAAGAAGTTCAACATGACTTGTAAAAACTGTAAATTGGTAACTTCGGTGGCAAGATCCATGACAAGAAGGCACATGAAGATTGAGTAATAAGGTATCTGATTTAAGAGGAAAAAGAAAAACTGTCACTCCTAGTGAATAAAGGTGGAGACATGTATAGATAAATGTTGTTGTAGTCCATAACATCCTGTTTTTTTCATTATTTTATATATTTTACTAATTTAATGATGGAGATTATGTGTCATGTCATTCAAAATTATGCCTAGCCTCATGTAGGCCCAACGCCTCACTTTGCCTAAACACCTCCAACAACATTGATACCACATTGTAGATGAGAATTTAAGTGGTGTTCTGTGGCAGGCTTGGTCCCATGACTTATCAGGCTATACAGTGCACTCAAATAGTTGGTTCAGACCTAAACATTTAATCTCCTCTAGTCCTTGTGCTGTAAGTTTGAGTTGCAAGATGCAACTTGTTCGGACAAGTGAGATGTAGAAACTATTTCTGGCACAACCCTTTCTCGTAAAACATGATCACTGAATTTGCTAGCAACAATATGGAAGCAGACCATTCAAATACCTTCTAGCTTAGTATGTGGCAAAATCTGGATCTGTATTAATTTTTTTGCACCTGGTTCAAAACAGTTTAATCTTCATTCAACCCGTTTTGCCTTGTGCATTTACATAATTATTTGCAAAATGGGAAGTGCATGCACTACAAAGCTGAAACACTCTTCCTATTACCATTTTTTCCTCTTCCTTTTCTTCATTCAATTGTTTCCCTCCTCTTTTTTCCTTTTGTGTTCTTCAAATGGTAGAGAGATTCACAATCCCATTGAGGGTTTATCCTAAGATTTTTGTTCTGTCGCTATTCCACTGAGGCAAATTTTTTGGAACCCCAACTTTTATTTCTTCTTTCCTTCATTTTCTCTGTATTTTTTTTCAAGATATTGGGGACTATGGATTAGAGGGGCAGATTTTGTTTGATATGAGGATGATTCTGATAGCCTAAAATTTTAGAATGCTATTTTCCCAAATCAACAACTATATGAGTACGTTTTATTGGTTAAATTTGTCTTGGGAATCGTTGCTTTTAGATCTAAATTCTGTATATGGCATGCTTTCATTAAACAAATTCTTCTGTATGAATTGGTGCTGAATGCAGTGGGACATAACATGTTCAAGTAGAAGAGAAGATAGATGGCTACTTCAGTGTCTAAATCTGGATCTTCCCTCAAGGACTACCTGAAGAAATATGAAGGCAGCTATGGTGATCCCGTGCCAGGAGAAGAGAAGAAAAAGAAGAAGAAGAAGATAGTGATTGATGAGACAGAAAACATGAAGATTAAGAAGAAGATCCAGAATAAGAAAGTAGGTGATATTGGAGGCATTCGTATAGTTGATGAAGACCCCATATGGCAGAAGCCAGTAGATGAGGAAGAAGAGGAAGATGATGAGGAAATCGCTGAAGCACAGGTTACTGAGGATATTGAGGTGAAGCGGCTTAAGCGCCTGGAACTTCTCCGAGCCAAGCGTCCTTACTTAGCTCTCTCGGATGATGGCAGTGGTTGGGTTTCTGTGTCTGACCAGAAGGAGGATCATGACAAGAAGCTAGGCACATCTGTTGACTTGTCTCTGCCACGGGACAGAAAAGATTCACCCTTAATAGAGCATTCAAGTAGGGAAAGTTGTGGACAATCAGAAGATACTGACCTTTCTCCTCCACGCTATCATCGTGCACCCTTGGAGAAAGACAATGACCTGTCTCCACCAAGGAAATCTAACTCGTCATTTCCACGTAACAAGGATGTTGATTCATCGCCTTCGAGGATACACAAGTCAATTTTAGGGCGTGATGATGTTAATCCATCTCCTCCAAGAAAAGGTGGGTCTTTTTTGCAGTACAATGACAATGATTTATCTCCTTCAAGAAAGCATGGTTCACCTTTGGGGCATAAAGATGCTGATTTGTCTCCTCCAAGGAAGCATAGATCATCTTCCTATCATGTTAATGATGATTTGTCTCCTCCAAGGAAAAAGAAATCTTCTTCCTGGCTCGATGCTGCTGTTGATTTTTCTCCTCCAAGGAAGCGTGGTTTGTTGTTGCAGCAGAATGATGCTAATTTATCTCCTTCACGAAATGATGGTTCGTCAAAACTGCATTATGATGATCTTGATCTTTCTCCTCGGAGAAAGTGTGGTTCTGCACAACTGCAGCATGATGAAGATGATCTGTCTCTTCCAAGGAGGCAGGGATCTTCATCCTTGCAGCCTGATGGCAAGGGCCTTTCACCTACAAGGAAGGGTCATCGTTTGTCTTCACATCATGATAATATTGATCTTTCTCCTCCAAGGAAGCAAATATTATTATCACGGCAGGTAGATGTTGACCTATTTCCACCTAGAAAGCCTAGTTCTTCATCTTTGCATTGGGATGACACTGTTCCCTCACAGTCACAGAAACTGGTTGGTGCTGAGGATGTTGATCTGTCTCCACCCAAGAAACTTGCATTTTCAGTCAAACATTCTGAATCCAAGAACGATGCTAGAAGACATGGATTGTTCACTAAGCAAGAAATTAAGGAAGAGATCCTCAAGAAGAAGAGGGAAGAATCTTTGAAGTGAGTTTCACATATATATTCTGCTTGTTATTAACTCATTACAGATTTATTTGAATTCATGTGCTTCTTTACTTTCTTATCAAAAGCTAATCTGATCATGTCTTTATACCATGTGTAGTGCTTGAATATTGGTCATAAATGTCGACAAAAACAAACTAACATTCTGGCGCAAGTTAAGGCATTCTCATGCAAGTTAAACATCAACTCTTAATATGTTAGCTGCACATTAGCCACTGGTCACACGTTGGAAATTTCATCAACAGTGGTGTCTTGCTTGATGCATTTGGATAGGAAGTTCCTTTTGATGCATGTATAACTTGAAATACAGATTCATTCCTAGTGATTTTTAACAAAATGAGGGAATTTAGCTGCTTTAGTAATTCTGTTGAATGGGCGATCAATGACTATGGAAAAGTATGTGGTCTATTTATGTTGGCATGTAGCTATAAGAATATGTGTGTTGGTATCATGACTTCTTCTGACCTTTCCCATAAAGTACTCATCTCCTGTATATAAGATTGAGGAGCAATTTCTCCTATTTGATGGAAAAATGCTTACAAATTTAGTGATTTCATAAATAGAAAATAATCAATCTCCAAAGGCCTGTAGATAGTCATGCTAAATCTCAAGGTTGTTTATGAACTTCTAATGCAAGTGGACCACATGTTTCTAAAACATGCTTTGTAGCCTTTGGGATTTGGTGATGTAACCATTGAGATCTGGCTAAATCTCCTGTTCATTTGTTAGGCTATTTTTGACTGGACAAGTCCCTTTATTAATTGAAATAGCATAGATTAGTAAAGAAATTCTCTATGTTGTCAAAATTGCTAGGCGCAGCCTAGGCAACGGGCTGTGCTGAGCACCTAGGCGCACCTAGGCACAATTAGGCGATGCTTGTAATATAATACAAATATGTCTTATATAACTTAATATATATGTTCAATGTGTGGAAAACAGCTATTATATATATTACAAATGTACATATTAATAATGTAACAGTCTCACTGATATGCATGTCTACTGTCTACTAATAATCATTAATCAAAGACAGATAAGGCAATAGACAAACGTATCAGTCTCACTTATCAGTTTCGCAAATGGTGCTTATTAATTGAAAAAAGCTCGATAAATACGCCAAAAACAAGTTACCCGAATAAAACAGCAATAAGATTTTTTTTAAATAATGCCAGAATATAAAAAAATGTATATTATACTTGTTTTTTTATTAATTTCTCATTTATTTTATTTCTATATAATTTTCAAGATTTTTAAAATTTTTGTAAAATTTGCCGAGATTTTCCTTAGATATACAACTTTTCCATATTATACCCGAGAAATTCTTTGCCGTATAATGCCCGTGAACGATGTATGTGACAAGGGTCTTAATATGACAAACATATGAGTCTCGGACTCAATGAGACATAGACTAATAAACAGAATATAAATATGTAATGATATAAAAACATAGACAAATAAAAGCATAGACTATAAAACAGATAAGAGAGTAGGCAAGCATAATAGCGGACTGTAAAATCATAAACATATGTGTGTCTACTCTCTATTAATAATCAAAGATAGATACATCATGTGCTTAGTTGTTCCTCAGCATGAGTCCACACCCAACACCTAAGTCCATCACTTAGGTGACAGGCTATGTCACACGGATACGGGTATCCTACGGGTACGGGTACGCGGATACGGCAAGTTTCAAAATTTTAGGATACGCGGACACGACAAATATTATATTCAAAAAAATTAAAAAAACATGAAATTAATAATTCACTCTTACAATCTCATAAACTCATAAGTCATAACCAATCCCATAACTCATAAGTCATAACTGATAAGAAAGAAAGTCTCAATCAAACAAAACATTGTTCATAATAATCACCAATCTCATAAGTGATAAGACATAAGCAAGAAAGTCTCAAACAAAACATCGTTCATCACAAAACATTGTTCATCATCATTCTAGTCATCATCAATGCCCAAATCATCGTTCTCCTCAATCTCCTCTTCTTCCACAATAGAAGATGTTGAGGGAATACAAGGTTCTTCGAATCTTGAATTAACAACTTCAAGTTCGTTCTCTTGTTCTAAGTTAAAGTCCTCAACATTCACGTTCCAATATTTAGTTTCTCCTTCCCTACAAGACAAAAAAATTGTAATTATTATGATGTTAGCGAATAAAAAGAGAAACATCTAAATCAGTAAATCATATACTTAATTTACCTATATTCTTCTTTGTTCCATGATAGAAGCCGAAGGTTAGAATGCACATAAACCAGATTTTTTGCACGTTTGCTTGTGAGATTATTTCGTTTTATAGTGTGGATTTGTGAATATGTACTCCAATTTCTCTCACAGCATGAAGATGTAGCAGGTTGAACTAGCAATCTGAAAGCAAGGTATTGAAGAGTAGGATAAGCAGTTCCATGTTTAATCCACCAAGATATAGATGGATAATCATCTTTGTCTACAGTTGCACCTACATCTTCTCCAATTCCAGTAGAAAACCTTTTAAACTCATCATTAGCTCGGCGATTTTGATGTACATCAATGAAAATCCTATTAATACATGCCAATCTGTTTGTTGATAATTCTAGATGCAGATGTGGTGGGGTTCTTCCAACACCCCCTGTAAGCCACTTTTTTCCATAATATTTAGAATTTAATGTATGTGCCATGCATTGAAGAGGATTGCTACTTTTATCCCATCTTGCAATCAATATTCTATGCACATGATAAAAAAATGCTGAATCTTCAAGTGCAATACTTTTTTTTTCATGCTTAAAAATAACCTCTTGGATTTTTTCAATCATAGTGTCCCACATCTCATACACACAGTGCAACGTTGAATTATCACAATCAAGAACTCTCAACATCTCCCAGATCGGCTCTGTGAATGCAAGAAAATAAAAGATTTGATCCCACCACTTGTCTTCAAGAATCATTCCTTTGATTGCTTGAGCTTTGTCATCATCATCAACACGGTAGAAACTCCAATCATCATCAGTCACCATACTGATCAATGCACTTTTCACCCTTTTTATCCTTTTGACCATAACAATTAGAGATGCAAAACGTGTCTCTGCAACTCTTAATAATTTTAGATCAGAATGCTTGTTATAAATGGAAAGTGCATGTTGATGATTTACTATGAAATTTCTGATGTTCCTCACATCCTTTTCCAAGTCTTCAATCCACGAACATAATTCATAAGCATGAGGATCTTGCTCTTTACTTGGTGGATTGCATATATACTCTTTAGAGCCAAATTTAAGCTATGAACTGCACAAGAAGTCCAAAAGATATGAGGGTACTCCTTTTCTATCGCAATACCAGCTGCTCTACATACAAGTGCATTGTCTGTAATTAGCTGAACAACGTTATCTTTCCCCACTTCTTCAATTATTTCCATAAACAATCCTTTCAGATACTCAGCACTTTTGTATTCACCAGATGCATCTATTGCTTTCAAGAAAATTAGTCCATTTGCTGAAGTTGCAATGAAATTAATAAGAGGGCGTCGTTGCAAATCTGTCCAGCCATCAGAAACAATAGAAACTCCGTGTTGATCCCAAGTGAACTTTTGAGAATCTAACAATTTGTTCACTCGAGTCATCTGTTGTTCTAGTAGTACAGTGCGAAGCCTTTCAGAACTAGGGGGAACATACCCAGTCAAGTTAGAATTTGCAATAGATGTAACTAAGTCTCTCCAATATGGACTTCTAGCTACATTAAATGGTATGCAATTAGCATAAAAAAATGTCGCCACTTTTAGATCTAATTCTCGCCGTCCTTGTAAACTAAATGAATCCTTAATTGATTTCTGATGAACATCAACAACTTTTCTTTTTTTGGGAGGATTCTGAATATCATCATGTAAAATTGAAGCAATGTCAATGAAATCAGATCCAGATGATGTGCTTTTCTTATTCTCAAAGGCTTTTTGTTCTTTCTTCAACTGAGCCAAAGTCTCGTTACTGATTTCTTACATGGTTGAATTCCTTTTTGACTGATTTTAATATATGTGCTTTCATTCTTGTATATGATCCAGTGAACTGTCCCTCACAAAAATTACACTTAAAAAAAGCATTTCCACCGCCTCCAGGAGGTTTCCCCATTAGATTCACGTATGACCATAATGGTGGCTGAGATGCAGCTGATCCAGAACCACAACTTGTAGGTTGAGACTGAGACACTGATTTTCCTTTGCTCGCCATACGACATTAAACATAATAAAAAGATGGAAAAAACGTATAATGAACATAAAATTTATGAAATAAAACAATACAACAAACTGACAAAGTATAAACATGCACTGCAGTCACAAAACTTCAGAGATTCAGAAGTAGAACGAAGGCCGAATAGTGAACACGAACATTCAAGAATGGTAAATGATAGTACTGCCTAGTGAACATGAACAGAAGCAGTTCGTTAAAGCCTAAAACTAAAAGAAACATGAACAACAGCGAAGGCTGAAGTGAATAGTGAACAAGAACATTCAAGAATGGTAAAATCCCCAAATCGGCAAAATCACCAAATCCCAAAATCAAACAAAAAAACGAAAACATCGCACATAGCATTGAAGAATAGGATTCTAAACCGTCCAATCTTCAAACCAAAACATCCCCAAATCGGCAAGAAATACCTAATCTAAGAAATCCCCAAATAAAAGTTGAAACCCTAACTTCTATTATCGAAAATAATAGACAAAACACTTACCTGTTTGTCGCTGGCTGCTGCCGGCCACCACCGAAAGTCGCTGTCGATCGCCAGAGGTCGCCGTCGCCCGCCATTGCCTTACTGTGATCGTCGGAGGTTGCCGTCGATGGTAAAGGAAGGTCGACCATCGAGGGTAAATGTGAATGCGTAAAACAAAACACGGGTTAAAAAATCGGTTATAAAGTGGTTTGGATCGGGTCTGACCCAGACCCGATCCAAAACGTATCCCGCCGTATCGCTGTGTCGGGATCCCCGTGTCGGCGTGTCGACGCCGGTACTCGACCCAATCTGCAGTATCCATGTGACGTAGGTGACAGGTGTTAGACTAGTGCCTAGGTGCGCCTAGGCTGGACTAGGCTCTAGCACGCCTAGTCCATGGGAAGGTGAAAAGTCACCTTCCCTTCAAATTAAGTCCTGTAATTTTATTATACACTGTTATACCGTATATACTTTTATTATATACAGTTATATTATATTATATCTGTTTTTTAAGTATAGTTTGTTGTATGTTAGTTACATGTTTATATCAAATCATCAAGTGGAAGTTCCAGCTATACGTTAAGTACATATTCTATAAAACCATGAATTTGTGTATATATCTTATGTACTCTAAAACATATTTTATGGAACCTAATCCAGCCTTCTTACCCATGTTAAAACCTAGGTTTATGGTAAAAAGGCCACCAGTATCTCTTGTTTAGTGCATGTCTAGTAATCAGAGAAATATGTACCGACCTCACTTCAACCTAGTCTGATGTTAGAGCTGCAAAGAAACAATATGAACTATGTTGATGATAGTCCACACGTGAAGCATAAAATATTTCCTAATTACTATGTTGTAAAAATCCTCTTTTTGGCGTATACTTATCAATTCATGGTTATCAAATATTCAGTACACAAGTAATAGAGTAAAAGTTTGTAATATTGGTAAAGTTCATCTTCTTTTTCAGACTAAATGCAATTCTTGATTATGGCAACTATATTTAGCTAGATATGACTTGATTACAGAAGAGCTCTCAAAGAGCTGAAGTGTTAGTGACAGAATAAAATTCTGCTAGATATTGGCTGCCTTTTTAGGCCCAGCGCGCCTAGGCTACAGACGTTCGCTGGCTCCTAGGCAGCCCCTAGACGCCTTGACAACTAAGATCGTGCGTGTCCATTGTCTACTATAAGGTGTAAACTAATAAACTATATGTTTGTAAATTAAATGAAAAACTATTAAACATATCTAATTAACAGATTATAATGACATGACATATACTGTATAATGATTCAATGAAACGTAGACTACTAAACAGAATATAAAATATATAATAAATTATCATAAATAGACAAATAAAATCATAGACTATTTAACAGACAAAACAGTAGACACAAAATTATGGAATCTTCCTTTTCGGCTTCCACAATCAGCAATTAAAGAAAGCGGCAGTTTTCAAGTTTATTTGCTGGTTACTAAATACATTTATGTTGCGTGCAGCCAAGGGAGAGAAGAGAAGAGAAGAGAACGAGAGAGAGAACTTTTCCATATCCACTAATCTGCCCTAATCTCACGTTAAATGAGAATAGGGTAAAATAACAAATTACAAAAGAAGTCCACAACTAGAACACTAATTTTTAAAGAGTTGTTCCTTCCTAAACTTTTAAATATTCAAAAACACCACCTAACACCAATATTATTCAACACTCCCCCTCAAGCTGGAGCATAGATGTTAATCATGCTCAGCTGTCAGCACATCTAGAAAACTCTGCAATAGGCAAGGCTTTAGTGAAGATATCAACGACTTGATCTTCAGAGGCTACATGTATAGTGGAGATGATTCCCTCTTGAACCATATCACGAATATAATGGCAATCTACTTCGATGTGCTTTGTCCTCTCATGAAATATTGGATTATTGGCAATGTAGGTGGCGGCCTTGTTATCACAAAACATCTTCATAGGTGTAGAAGTAGAAATACCAAGATCTCAAGTAAGGATCTAGACCATGTCATTTCAGCAGCCGTTTGAGCCATAGCACGATATTCAGACTCTGCACTGGACCTAGAAACAACATTTTGTTTCTTACTTCTCCAAGAGATGAGATTTTCTCCCACAAACACACAAAACCCTGTGGTGGACTTCCTATCATCAACTGAACCTGCATAATCCGCATCGCTATAAGCTTTGACATCAAGAGATGTACCCTTTTTAAAGAAAAGGCCTTTGCCAGGGGAAGACTTCAAGTACTTGACAATCAACATAGCTGCATCCCAATGTGATTTTCTTGGTTTTTCCATGAATTGGCTTAATTTTCCCACAGCAAAGCTAATATCTGGCCGAGTTACTGTCACATAGAGAAGCTTACCAATCAACGACCTGTAGGTGTGAGAAGCTATCTCTTCCGAGTCATCATCGTATAGATGTACCCGTGGGTTCATAGGAAGAGTTGCAGGTTTAGCTCCCAGCATCCCTATGTCCTGTAACAGATCAAGAGCATACTTCCTTTGTGATAACACAACTCCTTCCTTACTATGAGCAACTTCAATGCCAAGGAAATATCGTAGTTGACCAAGATCTTTGATAACAAAGTGTTGTTGTAGAAATTTCTTTGTATGAGCTACCTCCTGCTCACATTCACCTGTCAAACAATATCATCAACATACACCACTAACACAACTGTACCTCTAGATCCTTTCTTGATGAATAACGAATGGTCCAGTTGAGATCTCTTAAAGTCACATTTTAACACGACTTTTGAGAATTTGTGAAACCAAGCGCGAGGACTTTGTTTTAAGCCATATATAGCTTTCTTAAGCCTGCACACCTTACCACACTCCCCCTGACTTTCAAAGCCAGGAGGCTGCTACATATACACGGTCTCATCAAGATCCCCATATAAGAAGACATTTTTGACATCCAGCTGATATAAGGGCCAATCATAATGTACTGCAACGGATACAATAAGACGTATGGTGCCCATCCTAGCCACAGGAGAAAAAGTCTCAAAGGAATCCACTCCATATGTTTGGGTATAACCTTTTGCTACAAGACGAGCTTTGTAGCGCTCCACTGAGCCATCAGACAGGTACTTGACAGTAAATACCCATTTGGAGCCCACAACATCACAACCAGGTGGAGGATCAACCAATTCCCACGTTCCCCTTTGCATTAGAGTTTCCATCTCATCCTGCATAGCCTGCCGCCACTTAGGATCAAGTAATGCCTGTTGGTGACTGGATGGAATAGAAGTTACTGACAAGGCTGACACAAACTGCTGTAGGCTCCCACCAATACCAGTAGTAGAAACAAACTGAGATATAGGATGAAGAGTACACTGTCTTTTGCCTTTGCGTAAGGAAATCGGTAAGTCCAAAGACATTTCAGAAGCATCCTGAACAGGAGGAGATGTGACATCAGAGATACTTACATCTTGAGAAGCGACTGGTGGACAGTCATGAGCAGAAACGTGTCGGCGGGTGTATACCAGTGGGGGATCATGGAATCTGCTGACACTGGGAAAATAAGGAACAGTCTGCAGGGGAACCGGAACCGGTGGGATAGGTAAAGGAATAGATGACGACGTGTCTGATAGTGATGGAGTAGAGTGAAAATAAGGACGTGACTCAAAGAATGTAACATCCGCACTGATGTACTGCTTATGAGTGTGGGAGTCAAAACAGATATAACCCTTTTGGTGTTTTGGATAACCAATGAAAATACATTTAATTGATTGTGCACCAAGTTTGTCTTTATTAGGACCAAGGATGTGAACAAAGCAAGTACACCCAAAGACTTTGGGTGGAAGGGAAAACAGGGGTCTATCTGGATATAGAACTTGAATGAGAATTTGATTGCCAATAGACGAGGATGGAAGACGGTTAATTAGGTAACATGCAGTGAGTATGACATCACCTCAAAATTGGGCCGGAACACAGCTATGTATCATGAGAGTACGAGCCATGTCAAGTAGCTGACGATGTGTGCGTTCGGCAATACTATTTTGTTGAGAAGTGTGGGGGCAAGTGAATTGAGGGCATATTCCATATTTGGTGTAAAATTGTAGCAAGGTATTGGATTTGAACTCACAAGCATTATCAGTGCGAATGTTTTTGACAATGGAATCAAACTGAGTCTTTATTTCAATAATGAAATTTTGAAGAATACAAATAACTTCAGACCTCTCTTTCAACAAGAACACCCAACTAAGACGAGAAAAATCATCAACAATAACAAGGTAATACCTAAATTTGGCCCGGCTTACAACCCGACTAGGCCCCCAAACATCAACATGAATAAGATCAAAAACTGCATGACTAGATGGACTACTGCTGGAAGGAAAACTACTTCTAGTGTGTTTGTCCAATTGACAGGCCTCACACTGGAATGACTCAGACACAAAAATATTAGGGAGAACACCACGAAGCTTGGATAATGAAGGATGGCCTAGTCGGAGATGCCACTGATATGGGGTAGGCTTGGATAGAGCCATTCCGATAGTAGGTAAACTCCTTTGTGCTCATGGCCGCCACCAATCGTCTTCCCATTTTGCAAGTCCTGAAAAACACATGAACCAGGATCAAATATGGCTCGACAGCGCAAATCTTTCGTCAACTGATTAACAAATAGAAGATTAGCAGGAAACTCTGGAGCATATAAAACATGTGAAAGAATGATAGAACCAGGAAGTTTAACATCCCCAATTCCCATAATAGGAGAAAGTTTTCCGTTGGCAAGCTTAACATGTTGAGGCTGTGGAAAACGATGCAATGAAGTAAATACGTGAGGCTGACTGCAAAAGTGTTTCGAAGCCCCATAATCAATAATCCACATAGTACCTGGTTCATGGTAAGTACTACCAACAGATAAAGAGGAATCCACCATGACTGAGGAGGCAGCTGTAGACATCGTGGGAGGAAGAGATCGTTGAGCCATAAGCTGATCATACTCTGCCTTACTCATAGTCACTGTAGAGTTCTCAGAATTCATCGAGGAAGGAGTCTCTCCAAGTGTGTAGCAGCTCGGGCAGACCCTACAGGAATCTGAGAAGAGAAGGTCCCTCTGCCCCCTGAAGTACTAGATCCTCTACCATGGGAAGTAGAAGCCGGTCTACCATGTTTGTCCCAACATCTATCTTTCAAATGCCCCAATTTTCCACAGAATGTACATTGAAATCTTCCTCTGCCCCCTACACCACGACCTGAGCCTCTTCTCCTAGTGGCTTGTCCACGCCCTCCAGACACAGCTAAGGCTGTAGAAGGAGACTCACTCTGGGCCTGAGAGAGAGATACAACCAATCTACTGAGTTTATTATATGCCTCAGCAAGATCTGGAATTTCTGCTCCAGTAAGCATCTGAACTTTTGCTACCTCATACTTAGGGGACAAACCAGCCAAGAACTTGGCCACCATAGTCTGCTCAAAATGTGTCTTGTAACATGCCTGGCATGGAGGTCTAAAAGCCTTCAATCGTTCATACACATCTTTAATTAAAGCAAAGTATTGAGATAGTTTCAATTCACCTTGTTGCAGTTTAAGTAACTCTTCCTCAACTTGTAAAATTTTTGAGACATTCTTGTCATGAGAATAAGTTTGTCTCAAGAACGTCCACATATGTTTGGCAGTCGTATAGTAGGCAAGAGTAGGAGCTATATCCGTCTGTACACTGTTCATGATCCAGGACATAACAATACTATTATCTTCTTTCCATGTGGTATATTTCCCGGTTTTAACACTCGGTTCATCTTCTTCAATGATGTGATCTTTCCGATGTCCAACTACAGACATCATAAACATTCGTGACCAGATTTCATAGTTATGACCATCTAATTTCACAGTAGAACCATAGAAGAAAGGATTCCCAACCACTTTGTATTCAGTATGAGACTCAATCATATGATTGTCTCCCATATTAGACTGTTGTCCAAGCTCCATTGTAACACCCAAAAAAGACAGCCAACACTAATATATATGCAGCAGGGCAGAACTCTTATATGCAGCAGGAAGATACTATGCTTTATGCAGACAACACTAATATATGCAGCAGGAAGAGAGGTATACGCAGCAGGAAGAGACTAGAACGTACAAATGATTAGGGGTTTTCTGTGAAAACTGGTCATTGCACATAACTTTTCATGCTCTGTTTACACCCACAATTAATCCACGACAGACTTATCAGACCTTCCATCCCCATTCACGACAAATTTTATAAAAAAAATGCCAGATTTCAACAAGCAATGACCAGAGACAACGAAGAAACCTTCTACAACTTGAAGAAAACACCTGCTACATCCATCAGACACAAGGAGACACCTGCGACATCCAGCAGACACCAGCGACTTCCATTCAACAAGCAGTGACCAGAAACTCTTAAAGAAAACTTCTGCCACGTGAGGGAGACACCTACGACTTCCATCCAGCTTGAAGAATGTTTAACCAATCTTCATCCACGTCCACTTCAACAAGGCATCGATTTAGGGTTTTTAATCTTTTGCTTGAGAAAACCCTAGATCGAGCCTAACATGTGCGTTCAAATTGTCTAGCCCTCAAAACTCTCCACGAGAACAGAAGAAGGGGAAGAGGAAGAGGATGATCACGGTGAGAAAGGATGATGACGAGAGATAGGTTTCAGTCCCAAGAAAGGTTGGACTCTGATACCATGTTGCGTGCAGCCAAGGGAGAGAAGAGAAGAGAAGAGAACGAGAGAGAGAGAGAGAGAGAGAGAGAGAGAGAGAGAGAGAGAGAGAGAGAGAGAGAGAGAGAACTTTTCCGTATCCACTAATCTGCCCTAATCTCACGTTAAATGAGAATAGGGTAAAATAACAAATTACAAAAGAAGTCCACAACTAGAACACTAATTTTTAAAGAGTTGTTCCTAAACTTTTAAATATTCAAAAACACCACCTAACACCAATATTATTAAACAATTTACTTGAGCTAAAATGTAGCTTTTCACCTTCTATGAACTAGGTGCATGCACACGTAGTCACATATATGCATGCCTAGGCGTAGGTGCATGCACGAGTAGTCACATATACGCATGCCTAGGCATGAGCCTAGGCGCACGTTCACTTGCCAATGCCTAATTGGTGGACTTAGGCAATGTGGTGGAGTTGCACCTAATCAACGCCTAGGCCTTTCCTTGACAACTTAGAATTGCAGTTTCACATTCACCTGTTCCTTGCTCTAATTTTTTTTTTCCAGCTGGGGTAGTACAGCAAAGCTGCTTTGAGGATTTGTTTATTTGTCTTTTGTGCATCATTTCGTTCCATTTGTAACACCTTTTTCTCATAAAAGAGGAGAAACAAACTTGAAGAATTCCTCTGATGTCATCTCTTGGTTCCTCGTTGTGTTGTGTTTTTTATTTGATTTATTGCTGTTAATCTGTTGGAGCTTGTCATGTGAACTATTCAATTTTCATCTTGCTGATGCATTTGCTAGGGAGGCACTCCTGTTCATTTACCATTTGATTTCTATTTGTTGTGAATGTGAATGTGTTGTATGTATTACTTCTTGCAGATATTCTGAGTTGGATCCTGCTGTGACGGGACGAGGCGCCGAACTTGTATATCGTATTAACGGTACAAATGTTACATTTTTTGTAGTTTTGCTGAATAATATCACTTGTAAGATAGACATATTAACTAAAGATCTAATTGTTACATTATTGTGTTGGAAATCTTAAAAGAAAGATGATTCTATGTTGTGTAATAATTGATCCTGTGATTCATTGAACTTCTTGCAGGAAAAGCAGTATCCAAGGAGGAGTTCTTGAAGTTGCATTCCAAGGATGAAAAACCAAAGGTATCAGCTGAAATGTTTATTAGCTTCTATCTGCATACAACTGGGTTTGATGTGGCAATTTCTAGTAACAGCTCATGTTTATTCCTTACCCTTTTGTCCACATGGGGCTTTATGTTGGAATAGTTTCTGTTTGCTCAGAAGCAATTATAAAATGTCCATGTCCATAACCGTCTACACTCTTGCACTGTTTTATGCAAGTCTTATATTATGTGGCTTAAAGTAAAGAGCCTGCTTGGGGGTTAGGCCCCCTACCTTTATTCCAACAAAATGGTTATATACAAGAGAAGGCCAAAACAGACCTTAACAATAAGCACAAAGGATTGACCCAACCCTTCACCAAAAAAATTGATTAAAAACATAGCCTACAAGCTATGCATATACATATTCATGTCAGCAAAATAGTCGTGGGGGTCATTGGCATGATCCATGATTAGACGTCCTATGTCAACTGTAGCAACACCCAGCTCCACAAAAATTTTCATTTGAATTTGGTGAAGACACCCAGTCCAGCCTGCATTTGGCTGACGTCCTTCCAGTCTCTGTCTAGTTTTCCTCACCCAATCTTGATGGGGGAAACGATTGCATAGTCACCACCATATTTTTTATGGAACCTGAGAATGCGTTCCAAGACTTCCATTTCTCCTTCATGAATCCTTCCACGGTCTTTGATAATCACCACACAACCCAGTTGCGCATTATCCACATAGTTCAATCCAGCTATTTTTGGTCCACGCCTCGTTTGAGCTCGAACAATGTTAATTAACATTCCATTTCTTTATGAGCTGATGGTATCTACACTATAGCCCAGTTTCCATCCAAATTCTCATTTTTATTTCTATCTGAGGAGGCCACTTGACAGAAGAAAAACTATCCATGTAGCTCCTCCAAACTTTTTTTTTGAACCTGCTAACGTGGGGTTCAAGACTGTCTTGGAAATTGGAAACATCTGTTCCTGAGGCGCCACATATTCCAGCAAACAATTAAGAAGACCATCCTCCAACACTGATGCCTCCACTTCCCTGAGATCCTAGCTTGTAGCCTCCACTTCCCTGAGATCCTTGCTTGTAGCCATCTCTTGAATTCATCTGCAATTTTGCCTTGGGGAAACTTCACTCTACCAAACTTTGCAGTAATATACCTCCAAACTTCCTTTACTCCCTTACATTTTATTAAGACATAGACATTTGTCTCCTCAGGACCTCAGCTTAATGGCAAAAGGAACAACGGTTTGCTATGTAGTCTGCCAGCAGCTCTTGGCCGGAGCATGGCTAGTCCAAATCTTCTTTCGCCTCCAATCTTTAGCACCCTGAATTTGACACTTGTTGACAATCTCTCCTGCGTTGAAGTTCGCCTTTCCATCATCACTCCAAACTAAACTATCCTCAGTATCCCTTAGCCTAATGTTAGCAATGGACACTCCAAGATGCGAAGCAATGGCAAGGGACAAATTTTCCTGCTTAACATGAGTTTGCTCTCGAATACTGATATTAAACTCACTACAAAGCATTAGATATCCATTCCCATCAACTCTATTGATGAGGACCTGCCCCAACCACCGATCAATCCAAAACCTGATCCGTTCTCCATTACCAACTTTCTACTCAACTTTGTTTCGGATCCAGCTCCATCCCCACCACAATCCTTTCCATCCCCAACTTTGATTATGGGATCTCTTAAGGGTCTAAAGACTATGAGAGCTCAAATATTTATCCTTAAATATGTTTAGCCCAAGGATGTCCACTGGTAAAAAACCGACTACATCTGCTGGCTAGCATCGCTCTGTTCACTTCCTCCAGCCTTCTTATCCCAATTCCTCCTTCCTCTAGAGGCAGACACAGTCGCTCTTATTTAACTAGATGCATGTGTCTTGAACCATAGCTATCTCAGAAAAGTCTATGTGGTGAAATTCTAAGAGACTAAGAGAACAATTGTGCTTATGGCCAAATTGGATGGATTGTCTTTTGGGTAGTTAAAGTACTACAAACATTAGTAAAAATCTGAATCTTAATAACATGTCAACACGAAATCAATCCCAATGGACATGGTACAATTATTAGCAGTTTCATAGATAACTTCTAGTTGGAAGATTTTGGAACAGAATTGGATACAGAGGAAAGGGGATATTGTCTTGCTTTTCAAATAAGGTCAATTGGTTTCTGTTTTCTATAGTTAAGGGCCCGTTTGATGGCGTGAAAGTATACTGTACACCTAGAAATAAAATTCAAATTTTTGAAATCCATCCATGTTTATCAAACAAGAGATGAAAAATCTAGCTGTTGAGGCCGATTCCAGAAACATCCTTCCCGAATTTTTGCCCCACCTTGAGAGGTGAATGAAAATTCCAGGATGAAAAAGAAGACCATTGCTTCCCGCGATGGCTGTAAGGCTGCTGCCTAAAAACTTGGTCAGCTGTGAGCCTGCATGAAGCTTCGTCACGCACGATGGCTGTTAGGCAATGTACTCTGCAGAGGGCGGGGGGAGAGAGAGAGAGGGCAGATCTTCGAGATTGGGTTTCAGAAGAAACCCTATGTCTTGAGGGTTTATCCGCAGAGCAGTGTTATCTGTATCGTACGATATGGACGCGTATTGTACGATACGTATTGTATAGGTCTTAAAGACCTATACGATACACGATACGGCCGTGTATCGTAGGGGTATCGCCCGTACCGTGCGATACACCCCTGTATCGTACGATACGGGGAAATTTTTAAAAAAAGGGGCCCCGACTTCCCCTTTTTTGCGTCTTCTTGTATATACGCTCCTCTCTCTCTTTTCTTGTTTCTAAACTCTTCAAGAGACATGAAAGGAAGAGATTTTCCTCATTTGCATCAAGTTTTGCCCGTGAGATAGCTTTCTTTCTCGTAGAGGGCACGGTGGGAAGCTTGGAGAAAGAGGTTTTTTTGGTTTCTAACACCAAGAAGGTAAGAAATAACTCTTTTTTGTCATTGAATCGTTCATTTCTCTTATTTCCTACGGTTAATTGTATGTTTTTACTTGTTTTTGAATGTCTGATTTCTTATTTTGGAATGTGTTGTTCATATTCATACTTCATAGTTCATACTTCATATACATGAATGATGAATGTTCCTTTAAATACATTTTTCTTGGTTTTTGCTTTTGGATTTTTTCTGATTTTTTTTATAATTTTTAATATTTTTTACAAATTAAAAAATTAATTTTACGATACGTTACAATGCGGCGTATAGGTCGGCCCGACCGATACGCGATACGATACGCCAGTGATAACATTGCCGCAGAGGGTTTCTAACATTTTGCAGGGGGAAGAAAGACATCATGGTAAACATGGAAGGATAGGGCAGTTCCCCGATGCTGGTAGAGGGTTTCAAAACTACCTCTACATGAAGGTTTCAAAGAACGAAACGCTCTGCCTGTGCATAGAGGGTTTCAGAGCTCTCTAAAACCCTCTATGCAAAGGCAAAGAACTGAAATCCTCTCTGCAAAGGGTTTCAGAGCAACCCTCTCCAGTGGGGAGAGAGGGAGAGAGCGACACAAGGAGAGACCTCTGGTCCATCAGCAGTCTGATTTCGCTGGGATAGAGATAGATGAAGAGAGAAGAAGAAGACAAAACATCAAAAATGAAAACATTGAATTCATCTGCAAACGGTTTGGGGTTTCTCCATGCAACCTCAGCATTTTCACCAAGTTCCAGTCAGTGGTCACCGCCCGCCGGTCGCCCGTCACTAGTCTGGTTTTCTTGTCCCGGTGAAGAAGAGAGAACAACAGAGAGGAGAGAGAAGAGACACGCGGAAAAGGAAAACTCGAACCCTTTTTTATGTTAACATGAAAAATTTCATTCTGCCCCACTATTTCCACCGATTCCAACTTTTCAGCATCAAACGATGAAATTTGTTTCCAAAAATATAAATCCAAGTTTAGCAAACTCAAAGAGGTTTTGGAAATGTGGATTTTACTTCCCATTCACCAATTCGGAAAATAAATTTCTAGAAATTTCTTTCCATTTTCTTTTATTTCCAACGCATCAAACGGGCCCTAAAAGAACTTTTTGGAAGGCAAAGAAAGACGAAGTAATGAAGCGGTAGTCAAAACGGCAGCATTGAAACACTCAAGAAAAAATATATTCCTTCCTAAATAAAAGAGCTTGAACTTTGTCTACCCACTTCACAGGTTTAGAAAAAACTCACCCCAGAAAAAAGTCTGTTCCTTTTTCCTTTTACTCTCACAAGAAAAGGGGCTTGAATTTTGTCAACCTACTTCTCAAGCAGAACAAAAGTAGCAGGTTGATTGGCTGGAAAAGGTATATCCTTGTAGATAACTTAAAATTTGAGGACACATATCTACTCAATTTATGCATATGTTGGACATGCTTTATTTTCTAACTCCACCAAGGGAGGAATATGAGGCCTTCCTGCAACTAGAGGCATGTCCAAGTACTTGAAGAACTCAAGACAAACATCCATAGAACGTGCTCAACAGAAACTTTTCTGACCTTGAACTCAAACATTTTAACTTATAAAGCAAATCTTGCCTTCTACGAGCCTTTAGTGACAAGCATTTAAACTTTAGCATAATGTTTTGAGAGAGAGCGTGTGAAAATTGATTTTCCTCTTTCTGTCAAGTGGAAGTGCAAAGTGATGCACTTAGCTGAGGCATTCTAACAGATCGAGAGACTTGAACTTTGTATCTACATGACCCGGTCAGTTTAACTTGCCATCTATTTCCCAGGTACTTTGCTGATAGTGGGTCTAGAAATATTAAATGGCAATGTAGGTGGGTCTCAGTACAAATTATATTAGTATGAGTCGCTAGATGATAGCAAGGTCATAATTCAATTTTATAGGTGTTTCGGAAAATGGCATAATTCAATTTTGTAGATGTGTCTTCGCAGGCAGGATAAGATGATGGTTCCTTCTTCCTTCCTTTGTCTCATACATGGCTGGTAGTTTCCATTCCTGGGGCTTCATTCCCTTGAGAAGCATATTTTGTTGCTTTGAGTCTGCATTCATTGAGCAAATTATTGCCATTATTCCTTTATATGTTGATAGTAAGGATTTTTCTACTGATGGATTCATATGTTAAATCTTTTAAGAATTTTCTCACCTTCTGCCTCCTTATGTCAATCTTTCACATATTGCATGCCAGGATGTTCATAATAAGCTTCATCCATTTTTTCTTATTTAAATGAAAGTATTGGGAGACAGGAAATGAATCGTGCAGTACTATATCCATTATATTGGAATATTGCATAGGATTCCCCATTTGAAAAATTCGATGGTAAGACATTGTTCCGAAAGTGTTGTCAAAATGGTAGTGTGTTCATTCTCAAGGGAGGCTCAATAAAGGACAGAAGGGGATAAAGCATTGTCATGCATATCACATTTTTTTCAAGGACCCGACTTTTATGTCAAAAATGATTAAAACGATAAAACTGGAGAAAGTCATGTTTTTTTTTTTTAAAAGCCAAAATAAATTTAATGTGTTTTGTAGCTTTTTTTTTTTGAAATTCAAATGTTAAGTTAAATTATTTATCTTCATCTCTGTCATTACTAAAATATTTTTTATCATTTTAGCTTGTTAGTTTTCATGTTTCTTATTAGTTTTACTTTTATCTATTTTTTTAGGAACTTTTTCTTTTTTGTCAGAAAAATTTCTGAAATATTCCCAAGATTTTCCTTGAAAAACAATTTTGCCAATCTGTTTAAAACCCAAGAACTATTTTTGTGACAATGAGATAAAGAAAGAAAAAAAACATTCTAAACCTAATTGAGCTGAGTTTGCAAGTTGGTGTCTCTATTGTCGTAAGTCCTAAATGCTGTTGAAACGAGCAGTTAGGAGCAACTGAAATAAACTTAATTGTTACTGATGAAGCATGCTTCTTTTCTATTCCTAGGAAAAGAAGTTGGAATGGGGACAAGGGTTGGCTCAAAAAAGGGAAGCTGAAGCAAGGTTGCAGGAGTTGGAGCTGGAAAAGGAGAGACCTTTTGCTCGAGCAAGGTAATCTTATAGTGTTGAAAACTTGAAATATTTGGTTATTATATTTGTTAAAGAGTGTTTCTGCAATATTAGAAAGTTGAAAAGTAGTTCTTTAAATATTTTCTTATATTTAGTGGACTGAATCTGCAATTGTTACATTGCCAAACCTAATCTCTTTTAATGTGAGATTAGGGTCACGTGAATCAACAGGAAAGAGTTCTCTCTCTCTCTCGTCCTCTTCTTCCTCCAACATTCAACATGGTATAAGTGCCACAGACCTATGGCTGTGTGATCTAGGGTTTCATGCCTAGGGTTCCCTCCTTTCATTTCTCCTCTCTTCCCCCAAATTAGGGTTTCACACCTAGGGTTCTTGCTGTTTACTAACAAGCAAGTTGATTGGTTGGTTGGATAGGGGCTAATCACGTTTAACATGTAGAAACGTGATTAGCACCCTTGTGTTGTTGTTGCTGTCGTGAAGTTGCTGAAAGCTGCTGCCGTTGAAACATATCACATCGCTGAAATGGTGAATCAGATCAGACATTGCTGCAACATCAGATCTAACTCAGGTGCAGCCGTGGAAGATGTTCATGCCGAAGAACGTCGGATCTGCTAGGGCAGTCTGATCTGTTTAGTCATGTGGTGCCTGGTGGTTTCCCACAGGCAAAGGCATGTCGTGTTGGCAGGTTCAGTCTTTTTCCTGCATCGTTGAAGTGAGGCAAGTTTGAAATTGTATGGAGTAGGCAGATTTCTGTTTTCTCTCTGCATCGTTGAAGTGAGACAGGTTTTCTCTGCTGTCAAGCCTGTGCTTGTTTGCTACCTATTATCGACATTTGAAAGTGTTGCCTGCTATCCACGTCTGAATACAGTCTGCCAATTTGTTTTGTCTTTGTGTTCAACATGATTCTTAAGTGGATCTCGTGGAGGTTATTGTTGCTGTAATCAGATTTTTATGTTGACCGTGTGGGGCAGAGTCAATTTGCTGCTTGTGGATGTAATTTGACGCGAGCAGAATGACCTACAGATCGTGGATATGAAATCTATAAGTTGAGGTCTCGTTAGTTGTGGACTGCTGCTAATTGTAAAGTTCCTGCTTGTGTTATAGTCATCGACTGAAACTATTTTGTTGAGTTGCTGCCTGAGTTGTTGCCTATGTTGCTGCCTGTTTTAGTGAATTTCTGATTTGATGATTGGAGCCATAACTGTAAGTGTGTTCCATATTCTTTTGTGCTGCCGTGCCTTGGTTGAAGTTGACTACTGCACCTCATACATACATATTGTGAGTACAATTCTGGTTGGAATTTTACTATGGCTGATGGTAATGTGTTCGAGCCTTCGAGGGTTCCAATGACTACAAGATGGCTGGAAATTCCTTCTCATATGCCAACACTACTGTAATCGACTCTTCCTTCTCTGTTGGTGCTCCTACCGATGACCCAAATATAATGTGGATGATAGATTCTGGCGCCTCCAGGCACTATTGTAATCAACCACATATTTTTTCACTATTAGTCAGATTCTCTACACCACAACATGTCAAACTGGCTGATGGCAAGCTATCTCCTGTGTTGGGCAGTGGTGATATTTATCTCCCACATTTAGGCACTATGACCCACGTACTCTATGCTCCGCAGTTTTCTGTTAATTTGTTATCTGTTAAGCAACTGACTATTGATTTAAAGTGTAGAGTCATTTTTTACTCTAGTTCATGTTTTTTTCAGGACTTACTAACTTGGAAGATGATTGGTGGCGGCCATGAACGTAACGTGAGGGTCTCTATTTCCTGTCTATCCGAGTAAATGTTGTTGCATCTTCATTCTCCTCGAAGCCTTCTCCTTTTCAGTGGCATCTCAGACTGGGTCATCTTTCAGTGTCCAAACTTCGTCGCATGCTTCCAGGTATTACTATATCAGAGTCCTTCTTATGTGATGCTTGCCAGTTAGGCAAACATACACAGAGTAGCTTTCCTTCAAGTCAAAAACCATCTAGTCAAAGTCCATTTGATCTCCTTCATGTGGATGTGTGGGGTTCTAGTCGGGTTCCTTTTCACTCACGATTTCGGTATTATCTTATTTTGTTTGATGATTTTACTTGAGTCAGTTGGGTATTCTTGTTAGGGGAAAGATCTGAAGTCATATGTATTCTTTCTAAATTTGTCAAGGAAATAAAAACTCAGTTTGGTTTCATTGTCAAAAATATTCGCACTGATAATGCTTTTGAATTCAAATCTTCCGTACTACTTCAGTTTTATGCCAATCATGGAATTCGGCCTCAATATACTTGTCCACACACATCCCAACAAAATGGTGTTGCCAAACGCAAACATCGGCAATTCCTAAATGTGGCCCGTACCCTCATGGTGCATTCTCACATGCTTGCCTACTTTTAGAGGGATGCTATTCTTAATGCATGTTATCTCATTAACAGATTACCCTCGTCAGCCATCCAAGAACATATTCCCATTCAACTTTTATATCCAAATCAACCACTATTTCATATACTTCCCAAAGTATTTGGATGCACTTGCTTTGCACATATCCTAGGCCCAGACAAAAAACAAACTTGCTGCTCAAGTCATCAAATGTGTATTTATTAGATACTCTGTCAATCAAAAAGGATATAAATGCTTTGATCCCCAGACCATGAAAGAGATTGTTATTGCGGATGTTACAGTTTTTGAGTCTCGTCTTTATTTTTCCCCTTTGAGTCCTCCTCCGTCTGAGATGCCTATACCTGTTCCTCTTCCTACCAGTCACTTGAGTCATTCCCGCCATCTCAACCTATGTCACATGAACGTTTCCTTGATCCTCCATTGGTTTACACTCGTCGTCTTGGTCCCTCTCCCAACCGCCCACAACGTCTTCTCAAGAGGTAAGCTTCACTGATCAGACTGATTCAGGTTTACATGATGAACACTATGCAGATGATCTCCCTATTGCTATTTGTAAGGGGAAGCGACAATGCACACTACACCCGATATTTCTAATTATGTATCTATTGACAATTTGAGTACAAGTTTGGTGCAGTTTGAACGAGCTCTGTCTAGTCACATGATCCCTTCTTCTCACCATCAAACCCTATTAGATTCACGATGACGTCATGCCATGCAGGAGGAAATGGACGCTCTTATCTCTCGAGAGACTTGGGAATTGGTAGATCCACCGAGGCAGTGTGATGTGGTTGGCTCAAAGTGGGTGTTCACCATCAAGTATCATTCCGATGATTCAGTTGAACGGTTCAAGGCACGTCTTGTCGCGAAAGGATATACACAGACTTATGGTGTCGACTTCTTTGAGACTTTTTCACCTGTGGCTCGATTGGGCTTTACGACTTATTATATCTCTTGTTGTCCAGCGACAATGGCGTTTATTTCAGTTGGACGTGAAAAATGCTTTTCTATATGGAGATATTTGTGAAACTGTCTATATGCAGCAACCACCTGGTTTTGAGCGACAGGAGGAGTGTTCCAAGGTATGCAAATTAAAGAAGGCTATTTATAGGCTTAAACAGAGTCCTCGTGCATGGTTTCATAAGCTACCTGAGGTCTTATCTAAATGTGGCTTTCGTCGATCTCAACTTGATCACTCATTGTTTATCAAGCAAGGTATATCTGGTATAGTGATATTGATTGTTTACGTTGATGATATTGTTCTCACTAGGGAAAGTGATGAAGAGATAGGTCAGACAAAGGAGTTTCTTCAGAAACACTTTGTCACAAAAGACCTTGGACAACTCCGTTATTTCCTTGGTATTGAGGTGGCCCGTAGTAGTAAAGGAGTTGTAGTATCTCAAAGAAAATATGCTTTGGATCTTTTGCAGTAAACATGTTTATTAGGGGTTAAACCTGCCACTCTTCTCATGAACCCTCACATTCATATACATGATGATGAATCAGAGCCTTTTGACTTTAAATCTTACAGATCTTTGATAGGAAAACTGCTATATTTGACTGTCATTCGCCCTGATATTAGTTTCGCTGTTAATAAACTAAGTCAATTCATGGAGAAACCCAGAAAAGTTCATTAGGACGCTACTCTAATGGTTGTCAGATACCTGAAATCAGCCCCAGGAAAGGGATTATGGTTCAAAAAGGGAGAAGGTGTTGACATTGAAGCATATAGTGATGCTGATTCTGTAGGATCTGTAGATGACAGAAAATGTACTACAGGTTTTTGTGTCTTTATGGGAGGTAATCTTATTTCTTGGAGGAGCAAGAAGCAGAATGTGGTGGCTTGATCTAGTGTTGAGTCAGAATATAGGGCTATGGTGCAAAATGCGGCTAAAATGTCATGGGTCAGATCATTACTTCTAGAGTTGGGTGTTTCAGTGAATCTCCCAATGAAGATGTCTTGTGACAACAAGGCAACTACCTATATTGTGACAATCATGTCTTTGTAACAATCATGTCTTTCATGAGAGGACAAAACATATTGAAGTGGATTGCCACTATGTTCGGGATTTAGTTCAAGAAAGAATTATTAGCACTATTTATGTCTCTGAAGATCAGACAACTGATATGTTCACCAAGGCTCTTCCCATAGGCAATTTCCTGAGAGGTTGTAACAAGCTGAGCATCATTGATATATATGCTCTAGCTTGAGGGGGAGTGTTAAAGAGTGTTTCTGCAATATTAGAAAGTTGAAAAGTAGTTCTTTAAATATTTTCTTATATTTAGTGGATTGAATCTGTACTTGTTATATTGCCAACCCTAATCTCTTTTAATATGAGATTAGGGTCACGGGAATCAGCAAGAAAGAATTTCCTCTCTCTCTCTCTCTCTCTCTCTCTCTCTCTCTCTCTCTCTCTCTCTCTCTCTCTCTCTCTCTCTCTCTCGTCCCCTTCTTCCTCCAACATTCAACAATATTCTTATTTCTTGTTAGTAGTACGTGAGGATTTCAGCCAACAGCTGAAGTTGATATAGCATGCTTCTGGTATTGGCAGTGACACTCTTATGGATGGATCATGGTGCATCCCTTTTTTTTTTTTTTGTGAACTCGGTTTTCACTTTCTTCCGACTGAGTCAACTCATTTTCTTTAAAAAAAGTTTGTTCTGGATGCTTAGTCATTTTGAATCTTGTCTTGGCATTGAAATAAGTTAATGTCTGGGTGGCCCATTTCTTTGAAGTCTATGTGTTTCATCTGTTGTATGATTATTTTCTTTGGGGTTCACCAGAAATAAGCTTGGATATATAATGATTGGTGGTTAATATTTTGAAGTTGCTGTAGCTAGTAAATGTTACTATCATGTCATTTTTTTCTAAGGCAATTGAGAGAAGCTATTCTCAAATTGAACATGGATGCATTTGTTTTTGTATACATATTGAGGAGAGAGGGTGTTGCTTTTTATTTAGTTTTCTTGTGTAAATTATACCTTTATTTTGATTATTAGTCTAATGGTATCATAACATTTCAGTGATGATCCTGAACTTGACAAAATGCTGAAGGAGAGGGTTCGTTGGGGTGATCCTATGGCTCATCTTGTCAAGGTAATACTTGGATGTTTTATCATATCCTGCTTTTGGGCTGCTTTCTCATGCTGCAACTAAACACCTTCAGCGTAAAGATACTGTTTTGGAGCTGGAAGACCTGGGAAATGATGAGAAGATGAAGGAGTCAGGTTTTGTGGTACCTCAAGCCATACCCAGCCATAGCTGGTTAAAGAGAGGAGTAGATCCTGGTGTAAACCGATACGGCATAAGGCCAGGGCGTCACTGGGATGGTGTTGATCGCAGCAATGGTAAGCACGTTAAATTTTTACTTCTGTTTTTGCTGCTTTGAGCACTTGAACTGGTGCAAACTGCAAAGTATTTAGCGGAACTAGCCTTGAATATCAGAGAACTGTGCCTGCTGTTTGTGAAGTAATTTTGGAACTCAGGCCCGCCACACATTTTCTCTCTCTCTCACACACACACATACTGAGAGAGAGAGAGAGAGAGAGAGAGAGAGAGAGAGAGAGAGAGAGAGAAGGAGAACTGTGTCTATGATTCTATATATATGATCAAGACAGGTGAACAACTTTTGTCTATGGTCAGCCCATCAACATAGAATGCATTTACCAAACAGTACACTGCTTATAACTTAATGAACAAACAAACTTCTCATTTCTGAACCATGAGCTCTTGGTAGAGCATGTCAGTGAGAAACACTGAAATTTCCAAATAAAGCACAGAAAATATCTGATGTACACAACTGGAGTGCTGTTGTTATTTTACTAGAGCTGCATTGAAACATTTCTCTGGTAACGCTCCTGTGCTTTTAGACCAATGGAGGCACAATTTTAGCATCATGCTGAAATTTAAAATTGTGGTACACCTGGGGAGTTGATATCGTTCATACTTAATTAAATACATATATACAGTGGTAACATATATGCTGTTAGGTCTCACATCTATTTCTAATTTTCCTTACGTATATACTCGAATATAGTTCCTACCATGCGTGTGCATATACATCATATGTCTTCTTTTTTTTTTTTTTCAATTTTTCTGTTTTCCTATGGCTCATTTCTTGTTAAGGATTGTTTTTGTCTAGGACAATGCTAGCTGTTGTCTAGCTCCAATGGCTAGCTCTCTAGCTGGTAGAGCTAGTCCAGTGGCTACTCAGTCTCCCTTGCGTATATTTTGGGGTTGACTACCATGTAATTATGCTTTTGTTAATCATTTTTGTGGAAATCGACCGTCACTTCATACGGGAACGCATAGATTCAAAGGAGTTGATTCTACCCTATATGAAGTCTGAAGATCAAGTTGCCGATGTGTTGACAAAATCCTTATGTACATCTCAATTTGAGAAAAATGTTAGCAAGCTTGGCATGTTTGACATGTATGCCAAGCTTGAGGGGGAGTGTTGAAATATGTTGTTTTGGGACCGGATCCATATCTGGATCCGGATCTCTTGGGCGCGGGTACCGAGGACGGCTCGGTACCCTTAGCGGCTTCTCCTCTCTCCCCTATGTATTCTCACTTATGTGTAATTGTTGGATTAAGTGAAATAGAATCTTTCTCTCTCCTAGGGTTGCGGTTGTGCACCTAGGTAGAGCTTCCCGTGGTTTTTTTCCTCGTTTGAGGTTTTTGCACGTACATCGTGTGTTTCTCTTATCTTCTTCCTCTTCGTGGTTTGAGTTTCTACAATTTTCAGTAATATACAAGTTTATTTTGACCTTTAATTGGTGCTTCTTGGAAGTTTTTGTGCTTGAGTTTTGAGATTGATCCACAAGAGTGTAAGCCTTGCGTTGTGGCTTACATATTGATGTTTGGAGTGGATTTTTGCAAGCTATCTGAGCAAACCCATCGTTAGGCCTATTTGGGTCCATTTGGAAATTGTTGTGCTGCCTCATGAAGTGCGTTGAAGCTTTCTATGAAAATTCTTGGCGATCAGCTGAATTCTTGTGCATAAGAGACCTAGCTCCAATTTCTCTCTTGGATTCAAGCTTAACGGCTCCAACTATGTAGAATGGATCAACAACTTTGAAGCATGCTGTTACGACCAGAGAGAGATAACATAAAACTTGATTAAAGTTACCCTAATCAGAGTTAAAAGAGATTAGGGTTGGCGGTAACAGGAATTACACTTTTAGTCCTAATAGATAAGATAAATTTTTAAAAACACACTTCAACTTCCTATATTTCAGAAAGACTCTAGCTGACCGTCTAAAATATTTAACACTCTCCCTACACTCCCCCTCAAGCTGGAGCATAGATATCAATCATGCTCAGGCTGTTACATCCTCTCAAGAAATCGTCTATGGGTAGAGCCTTGGTAAAAATGTCAGTTGCCTGATCTTCAGATGAGACATGAATAGTATTAATCACTCCATCTTGTACCAAGTCCCTAATATAATGACAATCCACTTTAATATGTTTCGTCCTCTCATGGAAAACGGGGTTGTTTGCAATATAGGTGGTTGTCCTGTTATCACAATACATCTTCATTGGGAGATTTACGACATGCCCAAATCTAAAAGCACTGATCTGATTCATGAAATTTCAGCTGCAGTTGGGGCCATAGCCTTATATTCAGACTCAACACTAGATCGGACAACCACATTTTGCTTCTTGCTCTTCTAAGAAATAAGATTACCTCCAACAAAAACACAAAAATCTGTAGTAAACTTCTTGTCATCCACAAACCCTGCATAATATGCATCACTATAGGCTTCTATGTCAATACATTCTGCCTTTTTGAACCATAACCCCTTCTCGAGGACTGATTTTAAGTATCTCACCACCATTCAAAAAGGTCATTTATGGACATAAAGAGAGTCCCCCATGCATGGTTCCATAAGCTAACAGAAGTTGTATCTAAGTGTGGATTTCAAAGATCCCAGCTTGATCATTCATTGTTCATCAAGTGAGGCACATCTGGTATCGTGATATTGATTGCATATGTTTGATATTGTTCTCACCAGAGAATGTAACCAAGAGATAACTCAGCAAAGGAATTCCTACAAAAGCACTTTGTCATAAAAGATCTTGGTCAACTCCATTATTTCCTTGGTATTGAAGTGGCCATAGTAATAGGGGTTGTAGTGTCTCAAAGAAAATATGTTCTTGATCTTTTGCTATAAACAAGTTTATTGGGAGCCAAATCCCGCCACACTTCCTATGAATCCTCGAGTTCATATTCATGATGATGAACCATGGATTGTTGACTCTAGATCAAACAGATCTCTAATAAACTCTTATATTTGACTGTCATTCAACCTAACATTAGCTTTGCTATGAATAAGCTAAGTATGAAAAAAACCCAGATTGGTTCATTGGGAGGCTGCATTACCTTAGAACATTCCCCTTGTCGCTCAAAACCAGGTGGTTGCTGCATATGAATAGTTTCAGAGAGATCTCCTTATAGAAAGACATTTTTGACATCAATTGAAATAAGGTCAATCTTGCTGGACAACAAGAGATATAATTAGGTGAATAGTGCCTAACCATGCCATGGGCGAAAAAATCTCAAAGAAGTCAACTCCATTAGTCTGTGTATAGCCTTTAGCTACAAGACGTGCTTTGAACTGTTCTACTGAACCATTAGAATGATACTTGATAGTGAACACCTATTTGGAGCCAACAACATCGCAATTCACCAGCAGATCAAAACCAAGTCTCACGTCTTCCTAGAAATGAGAGCATTCATTTCCTCCTACATGGCTTGCCTCCATCGTGAATCTAATAAGACGTGATGATGAGAAGACGAGATAATGTGACTAGACATAGTCCAATCAAACTACACCAAACTTGTACTCAGATAGTCAGTAGAAACACAATTAAAAATTGGATGCATAGTGCATTGTCGCTGGCCCTTGCAAATAGCAATAGGAAGATCATCTACAGAGTAGTCATCATTTATGTCTGAGTCAGTTTTATCAGTAGAATTTACCCTTTGAGAAGATGCTGGTGGATGGTTTGGAGGGTGACCTTGGCGGTGAGAGTAGACTAATGGAGGATCAAGAAAACGGTCACATGACATAGGTGAAGAGGGAATAGACTCAAGTGGCACTGGGGGAATAGGAAGAGGAATAGAAGTTGACATCTCAGACATAGTGGAACTCAGAGAGAAGTAAGGACGAGATTCAAAGAATATAACATGAGCATTGATGATCTCTTTTTTGGACAATGGATCAAAGCACTGATATCTTTTTTGATTGGCAGAATATCCAATGAATACACATTTGATCGCTTGGGCAACAAATTTGTTTCTGTTTGGGCTTAAAATGTGTGCAAGACAAGTGCTTCCAAATATTTTGGGAGGTATATAAACTAATGGTCGATCGACATATAATATTTGAATGGGCATGCGTTCTTGGATGGCAGACGAGGGCAATCTATTAGTAAGGTAGTTAAGTCACAGTGGTACGTGGGCGAGCCCACGTACCCGTACCAGGACTGAGTAAGTTTGGATCGGTTTCAGGTTGGAACCGATCCAAGCCACAAAAAAAGAACATTATTTTGGTCTGTTTATGTTTTTTTTTATGAGATTATATGTAGGAACTATGAAAGCAACATTGTCTTAATGATGTGATGATATCAATTTCGTTTTTTAGAGTTAAAAATATATAATTATCGTCATACTAAGATTGGCAAAAACGCCGTATCCATACCCGCTTCCTCGTACCCGTACCAACACTCACACCCATACCAACACTCACACCCGTGACATAGTAAGGCAACATGTGGTAAGAATAACATTAACCCAAAATATAGGCGGGCATATGAGTATGGAACATGAGAGTGCAAGCCCCATTTAGGTGCTATGTCACCAAGGTGCGGGGTGCGGCACTTCTCAAAAAATTTAGGTGCGACGGTGCAGCGAAAGTATTTATTATTATTATTATTAATTTAATATATATATATATATATATATATATATATATATATATATATATATATAATATATGACAAAAAATTGTCTATAAACAATGAGAAGCCCAGCCATTGAAGTCTCTCACTTCATACAAAACCTCTCTCTACCGACCACATAAACAAACCATGACTCTCGAGTTTGCATCACTATTCCAGAAAGGCAGAAACGTAAATACAAAAGAAAACAACAGTATCACAAACAATTGCAGAAACGTAAATACAAAAGAAAACAACAGTATCACAAACAATTGCACTCAATGTCCATTATACCAGAGAAAAAAAGAACAGTAGAGTGAGAGAACAACACACTAAAACAGAGATGAGACGAGACAAAACACTAGAACACAGAGAAATCAAAATCGGAGCGCAATATCAGAATCAAACAATAAAAAGAGAAAAAAAAACACTGCTGCAAAGAGTGAGAGAGAGAGTTTACCTTCCTAAAATGCAGCTTCGTGAGTGAGTGAAGGAGTGCTAAGATGTGAAAGAAGAATCGAGGATGGAAATAGAAATCGGAGACTGAGTGAGCAGTGGACGCCGGTCGCAGCGGAGAGAGAGAGAGCAGCGGCAAGGGTTGAGACTTTTTGCAGCAAGAGAGAGAGAGATAGCAGCGGCAAGGGGCGAGACGATCGTGCCCTATTTTGAATTTGTTAAAAATAAAAAAAACCCCAAAAAATGGACATGGTGCGGTTTGACCACACCAGACTCACGTCAAACGCGAGTCGGGTGCACATCCGAAAAAGACTATTTTAGTCGGGTGCAACTGACTGCACCCGACTCAACTTTGACTAGTTTGGGTGCGAATCTCGCACCCACACCCGTGTCGCATCGATGCGGGTGCGGGTCCAGAAATGTCGCACTGTGGATACTTAGTTTAGGAGAAAATCTATGAGATATTCTTAAAAATTTTTGTCCCACCTATGTTACAGGTGCAAGTTGTGAGTATAGCACCCTCATTAACAGATAATGCTGTAAGTGTGTTTGTGGCCTGGCCCAACTCTGTAAATGCAAGTTGGGTGCTGCTGATTGCACCAACCCTTTTCCTATGTCTTAGGTACGGGTATGGGTGCCGATATGGGTACCAGTATGAGGCATTTTCAAAAAACTTGGGTACAGGACACTATATATATATATGTGTATGTATATATATATATGTATGTATATATATATATATATATGTATGTATGTATATATATATATATATGTATATATATATAACAACACATTCATGATTCAAAATTGATAGATGCAAACTTATAGTTTTGACTAGGAAATCAAATAAAAACAATATATGAAACTTTAACCTATGTATACACAGTGCAAATTTGTAATTCTTATGAGATATCAACGAATCAAACTTTGCTTTCATAGAAGTGTTGTTTCCTCTATGTGTAACTGAAAGAATCTGTGTAGTGTTCTTTCCCCTTTCTTTAGTGAATTGTAGCCGTCCATATGTGGCTATCTACCTCTTTGAGCTGTATGCTTAAAGTATTTGCTAATTGATTGTTTGCTAATAGATATTTTCATGAACAAGGATTTCAAAGGAATGTGCTGCAGGAGAATGATTAAACTGAAGTTCATTGTTGAGAGGAGGCTTTCACAAGGGCATTAATGTTAGATGTTCTTTATTAACTGCCAATTAGTGTTAGTTTCACCTGGAGTTGAATCCGAGAGTCCTTGGTAAAAAGTAGTTGTTTCTAAAAGTTACCTATTGAATGGCAGTAACTGGTCAGGTTTCATTGTTAGGTTTAGAGAGATGGAAATTAGTGTAAATTCTGGAAATGTGCCATCAAGGTTTTTCTCATCACCTTTTTTTGGATGGATTTTTTTTCTAGAGTGCACATCTATTGGCAAGTATTTATGCTTTGATTGAAAGCTGTTTAGCGGGCCTCAATTCTAGAAGAATAACTAAAATTCACACAGTTGATGGGGCTCATTAGAGAACATTACTGACCTTTTCTGGATCTTTGTCCAGGATTTGAAAGGGACATGTTCAAGAGGCAAAATGATAAGAAAGCAACGAAAGATGAAGCCTACCTCTGGTCCGTTGCAGACATGTGAAGAAGGCCAACTGAAGGTTAGAAAGGATATGATGACCTTTCTGCAAAAATGAGTCTCCATCTTTCATCAGACAGATAGCCAGATAAGGCTACAACTTGGGACTTTCCTTCATTTACTAGATATCTTACAACTTGGAAAGGTGCCCTCAAGTTTGTTATTCTATTGTATATTCATGATGCTTATAATAACTTCTGCTCAGCAATAGAATCTCTGTTTAATGGTCCTTGTTATAGAAACTTCTCTGAAAGTTTCAGAAACTGTTTCATGGCCCTTGTTCATAAAAATTCATCTGAAATTTTGTGAAACTAGTTTTTTTTTTTGGCTTGTTCTTCTAAAACCAGTATGGTCACGGTTTCTGACCGATGTGGCTTCTAGGCTGATACGCATGGACAATCTTTCAGACGATTAGAGGTTCGACTGTAACCCTGCACATGGTAGTACAGGTGATAAGATATATTCCATGCGAGCAAGCCAAGAAAAAAAAAAAGGTGCTTCATATATGCAAGCAAAATGAGGCTTGTTTTGATTTGATCTGAGCATTTGAGTACTTTTGATATGGCTTGAAGATACTATGCTCAAAATGTGACTCATGTATATCATACTAATTAAATCTCAGTGAAGGGCAATCTCGAACAAAAAAATTGGTACACTGAAAGTTCTTAAAATGACTCGAGCTTCTCTGTCAATATCTTTCAAAAGTTTCTTTCATTATGAATTAATACAATAACTTATTTTTATGTCGACCAGTTTGTACGTGCAGCCATGTAGTGTTGCGGAAAAGAGAAAAAATAAGAGTAAACGAAGGTACAAAGGTCAAAAACTCTTACATGTATATATGAGAAAAGTAGGAATAACCTGGACATGGTTCCGTTTTTAATTACGAAAATATATTATAAACGAAGAAAAAATAAAACATATGTACCACTCATCTAAAAATAATTTTCATATATTTTCTTCAGACTAATCTTACATATTAAAGTTAAACAACGAACATTTTCAATTTTGATACCTATAGTTGTATATGAATAATAAATGTTACCTGAAAGGGCATAAACTAGTTGCATGCTAGGGCTTCTGAAGTGACATGTCTCTAATTCAATTCTTATAGGCGTTATTATCCTAACATCTTATGTGGTAGCAAAGCGATATAGGGGGCTTTGGACCACTTTTTCTTGTGGTGGGTTATTAGGGAACAATCAATTTTCAATTCTTTGCATCAAAATATAAACTAGAAATCTATGTTTATCTAGGAAAATTGAATAGCGATCTGGCTAATTTAAAGTGACCCAAGTTACATATGGGGGTTGTCTGATCTATCGCGATGAATAACTGAGTTACTTTTTTGGATTAGCGTATCGCTATTGTTACCCAAAAACCCAATCATATCCTCATATTGAATAAGTTTAAAATCTTCCATATTTTGTAACATTGGTCAGTTCTCTAAAAACTGTTAAAATACTCGAAATGAAATGCCCTATTCATTTTCCCAGTACGGCAGCTGGGGGGCCTCCACCCAGAATGCCTGAAGACTAGAAGTGACTTGTTGATCCTAACGTTTTCCTATGGCAGGACACATGTAGCTCAGTCGGCCTATTTGAGAAGTAGGATAGAACTTCCTGCTAGGGCAATCACATACCCAAGGGGAAGAGAACCAAACCTTGTACTATTAAATAGGACTACGTAGCACACACAATGAATCAAATTATTTGTAGGATGTCTTCAGATGATTAAAAGTAACAAATTTATTACTAAAAACAAGACAATCCATTTTTAAAAGCACCGTGGTGCACTGAAACTGTCGGTAATGCTCCTGTAGACTGTTTTTTAGAGATAGATTTTTACTTCCCAACCATCCAGCAACTTTTGACATTCGGCAGATTGAAATTCCCCCACATGCATGTATATACGCACACATGTACACACATATTTCACCACTCCACAAAGTTTTCGAACCAAACATTTTCTTTTTTGTAAAGATGACATCGAAGTGCCAGAAAATGGAAGGAAATACAAAAAACTGAAAGTTATTTGTCAGCTTCAAGACATACGTACATTAAAATTCAAAATAGATATACAAAATGTCGGACATTTAGCTTACAGGTCATCAAGTATTTACAGAAAACAAGTTTCATCTGCACAGTCTGTCTATTTCACCGCAAGCCAGACCAAGTGCAACATCAGAACATGTACACAGCAGGACATGGGGTGCTTCCACGTAAAGAGAGCTCCATTTGCTGCATCAGAGGCTGCCAATAGGATTACCCAAACTAAATGCCATAAGAAAAAGATTGATGAGCAAACAACAACTACTCGTGCTAAACTAAATTAGGTTGGATAATTTAGCTGTATATACTGGGAGGAGAGACTGCTAGTTCAGACGTTGACAAGAATAGGTTTAATATGTGTTGGAGCCTATAGAAGCGTAGAAAATTGACATGCATAATGTGCCCATTGGAGCCGAAACCATACATATCACACACAATATATATATATATATATATATATATATATATATATATATATATATCACAATGAAATTGCATTCTATACGTGCATAGTGCAATATATCAGTCTTATAATGAACTAAAAGCACTACTTTCTTTATAAAAACGTCATCATTTAGAACCTGTAAATGATATTTGTGGCTATGACTTTAACTAAAGCGTATTTTCAAAATTTTGTGATAGCCAACTTGTTTGTTCTGTTGGAGCTTTGCGATGAACAAGATAGCGAACAAAACGAAAATGCAGAAATCGAAAACAAGCATTCATGATTCATGCGTGTGTTTCATAGAGGGCAGAAGAAGAACCTGTAGAGGCGACTGCCGACTGAATGTCGGCAGCTGTGGGAAGAACGGCTACAGTCCCCAAAGTGTCGTTCCCCAACGGCATCGGCGGCGGCGGCAATGGGTTTCTCTCCTCAGCCATAACAGCCCAGTGATGGGGACAGACAACTCACGTATGGCTAAGGGGACCGATTACACAGACCGGATTAACTTGATGTGTCTCACACCATCACAAGACACGTGTATTTATACTTAAGGGTCCGAAATGGATATGGACCCGTATCGACGCAGGACTATCCAGATGGGGAAATCCCAACATGTTCATCATAGCATCCACCTATGCCAACTGATATGTGTCGACCGAAATTCACTATGACCTTATACGTTCTCAGGGAGATCATTTATCAATTCAATAATTAACATTACTAGATTATGGTACGTTTCTTCTAAATTTTTGACAAATAAACTTAGAATTAAAATTTCACAATCATTCCAGTTTCAAAATGATCTTTCCATCAGCGTAAAACACGATTTAAACAAATCCACTCTTAATAAATAGATCATACATTTAAAGGGTGTTTGAACAAAGGAATAGTCTGCGAGTCTCCAATGAAACTGGGGCAGATTCATAGAGCATTATAACCCAGTGTTCTATCAATCTACCTCTGATTTTAATGCAGATTAATTGGACAATCACAAACTGTTCTCTCCAAAAGAGTTACTAATTATTCCAAATGAGGGGAACTTTCCTATGTAACTATTCATGTACTTGCTTACCAGAGAAAACGAAAAAAAAAGGTATGAGTTGTTTTCCCCTTGTTTGGTATCTATCTCTCTCAAAGAAAAAAGTTAGTAACCAAGTTAGAATGATTTGCAATAAAATCTAAATAAAAACAATAACATGAACTTGAGAGTCAGATATGAGGCAAGCTGGATTTCAATTGCATAGATGGACAGCCAAGAAAGCCCAATACAAATTTTAATTTGGATCCGATTTCTGTTATGCCAGATACATAGCTAGTCATTCACCTGATTTATTTCAACTTAAAGAAACTTGTAGATAAGCTTTAATCACTTATCATTTGAAGCTGACCCATTAAATATAAAACTTTGATATTAAAGACTGTATTTGAATTTAAGTTTTTCTTGATTCAGTTCATTCTCTGACACTGGATTCAAATTTGGTCCTCAAAAGCACCTTGTTGGGCCTTTTTTTTTTGTCAAAACCCTTTGCATGAAACATATGGACTAAGTAAGTATAAAAACTATTTACACTCTTTATAAATAACTCGATTGATAGCTCACAAGATATTACATGTAACGTTTTCTTTTTTTAAAAAAAACCAGAGTTCTACATATTGTTCATCCAATATGTGTGTGTGTGTTTCTTGTTCTCTAATATGTTTCTCTCCCCTCACTAACATTGGTGGATTCTAGTAAGGGTAAGTAACTTAAAAAACCAGATCCAGAATGGACTGGTTTTACAAATTTTGCACAGACCAGGCACACACACATTCATATATATATATATATATATATATATATATATATATATATATATATATATATATATATATATATATATATATATATATATATATATATATATCTGTTAGTGCTTCTCAAGTGTGGTGCCTTGTGTACTCTAAACTGAATAAACAAAAACTTAATAAATGGCATAGACATATTTAACATAATTTTGTATATATATATATATATATATATCTGTTAGTGCTTCTCAAGTGTGGTGCCTTGTGTACTCTAAACTGAAAAAACAAAAACTTAATACATGGCATAGACATATTGAACATAATTTTGTATAATATATATATATATATATATAGTGCTTCTCAAATGTGGTCCTTGTGTACTCTAAACTGAAAAAACAAAAACTTAATAAATGGCATAGACATATTCAACATCATTTTTTATTGCAATTTTTTTTTGGGAATTATTCTTTTTAAGGATAAAATTATTGAACCATTAGTTGTGACGCACTTTAAATAGTTGATCTTTTACATACTTGATCTTCCTTATACCTCCAATTAATGTGCTGCAAACGCTTTTAATGAAGCTAAATAACTTATGTGTATCACATCATACATATTGGCTAGTTAGTTGATTGGTAATCTGGCATCTGCGAGACCACCGTGGTCATCAAAGATGTGGTGATGCAACTCTATATTGGGACCGGCTACCGCCTCATACTGATTATCTCCTGGCCTATGGCACCCAAGAAGATGATGAGTTGGCCAATGCATTATTTTGTGATGGTCCTCCCTTCAGTTCATGGCTCGAGCCGGGTGGCATTCCAAGGCTTTTGGCAATTGCCAACAAGTCCTATCTACCGAAAAATGAAAGAAATAAAGCACAGCATATTAGCACTAACACCGGATTCGGTGCTTTCTTAAGCAAGCGAACTCATAAAGGAAACCATAACATAGTGAATTTTGTCTGAGATAAGCACACTCGCAAAGTGTAGGGCTTCTTAAGATCACTTTAATAAACAATCAGACAAGAAGGAAACTCATATTGATGGACAGTTGAAATGAAATGATCTTCACAAAATGATAATATATATGTGTCTGTGTGCGCGCATTTATTTTCAAAATTCTGTTTTATAAGATCTATCATTAATCTTATCTTCAAGTGAAAATGACTATTGGCAAATCAAGCGGCAAGGTGGTCCACATACAAAAAGTTTGAGGTGTGAATTTCGACGTGGTTGTTGTCACGCTCCGGTTGTACTGTAATTCTACTTATACCCGGAAGCAACTTAGAACCTTAGAAGGTTAAGAGCCCGTTTGAATAAATGAAACTTCAAATAGAAACAGAACTTTAGTTCAAATTCCATGAAAGGTTTAGATGTTAACAAAACCATAACTTTAATATCAAAAACTTTGGAGCCATTATAAAACTTTAGTACTGGTATTAATACCGCAAGAAATGTGTTGCCTGACGCAAAAGTTCCATGAAATCCAACAAATGGAGTAAATTGAAGGTAAGTTAAAAAATCCACCAAAAAAGTGTCTGGTACTAAATACCTAGCAGTTTTAAACTCAAGTATTTACTTCCAAGTATTCAAACGCTACCAAAAGGGTATTGCCTGAGGGGTGTTATGCCAAAAACATTTTCTCTTGTGGCAAACATTAAAACAAAAAAAAGTAAAACTGAAAAATGAGAATCAAAAGTAGGTAAGAGGGCGAGAAAAAAAAACATGCCTAAAATCGATTGGAAATGGGTTCAACTAATCCAACATTTAAACTGGGTTTTCCAATTATTTTTCCCTCTCTCACTTCGTGCCCTTCATTCTTTTCACTACAATCACCTTTACCTTGCAATTTCGGTCAACGAGAGGTTCATTTCATTGTCTGAAATGAGACCTGAAGGCTTCCCATTTCTTCTGCTTTTTGGATTCTGAGCTGCGTCCGTATATTCAACTTGAATGTCGCACCCTACCACCTTAAGACACAAAAAGATAATGCCCACAAGAGTCGAGTCGAACTAAAAACCTGCTTTAACGCCAATTGATAGACTTTAGAAAGTAAGAAATGAATATATTCTAAACCATTTAAGCCAAATATAGAAGACATACTACTTATTTTTTTTTGTTAAAAATTATTTTAAACAAAATATGAATATACTAGTATCTTACCAAATATTAATGTATTATAAATCATACGATCAAGTTGTTTTCATAAAAAAATTCTGTTTTTTCTAAAAATATATTTGAAATCAGAAAAAAATTAACTTAATATACGTTTCATATCAAAGTACTCTAAAACCCATATCTGTAATATTAAATTAAACAAAAAATTTTGTGGTTCTGGTATTTATTTCAAACTTCATTCCATGCCAGACATTATCAGTATGAACAAATCCGATATTGGACCTGAAAGGTTTTTCCCCTAGCGATAGAATTAGCAAATTAGACAGTAGGCCCTTCATATTCCTTGTTTTCTGTTACCTGGGGCTTCATTTCTCTCTCCGGACTGGGAGAAAAAACTGCACAGTCTCTCTCCATGGACGTCTCTCACTGTAGGCCTCGATCCTTCAAGATGGACAGGAAGTCTTCTTTGGCTTTGGAACTGAAGGAGACTGTCTCAAAAAAGCTCCTCGAATTCTTGGGGAACTACTCGGACGACGTTCTGGCGGTAATCCACCCCACCACCCCCACCGCCCACCAATGCTCGCGCATTTCTTTTTAACCTTGGGGATTGTGTTTCCCTTTCTTAAGGACTTTGTTCGTTGTTTGTCGCTGTTATTTTTAGTGGTTCTTTTTACGAAAATCTGTGGGTCTCTCGTTTTTCCTTGTTTCTTGTCATCTTTTGAGTGATTTATGTGCACGGATTTGAAAATCAGTTTCTTATTCATTGTGTCTCCTCAACCTTGACGGTTCGTGATTTCGAATTTCCTGTGTTCGGCTTCTTGTGCGACATTTATTGTTTTCGTTGAGGGATTATTGAACTGCACCTTTTCAGTTTAACATGGCAGCTGTTAGTGGTTATGTGATATGAACAATCTATGCAAGTATTTAATGGTTTACGAAATGACGAAATTATCAGTGTGTATGTATATAATGTAGGCGACAAAATGTACATGTCTACCAGGTTATCAAGACAACGAAGTTTTCCGCATATACGTGCCTGTAATGTCTGTGCTAATTCACAAGAACCTAGTTATGAAGTCGTGAATATTCACCTGCGCACAGATGCAAATAATGATGATTTCATTTCTTTTTCTGATGGTTTTGCTAGACGACTTATGTGATTCTTTTTTCTTTTTCTTCTTTTTTCTCCTGTTTAGGTTTAAAGTTCGTTATTCGGATTTTTTACATATACATGACTTTAATTCACCGTATGTTGCTCTTTTCTAGGCTTTCTTGAACATGCTTTCTAGTTCAGAAGTATTTGACATTTTTTATTTACAATTTTACATATTCAGGAATACATTGTGGTGCTTGTCTGCAATGGCAAGCGTCAGGATCAAGCACGAGATGATCTAGAGGCTTTTCTTGGTGATAGGTGCAATTCTTTCATAGACTGGTATAATGTCTTGTCCGTTCATTTGTCTCCTTAACTGTCATGTGAATCTTTTTATTTTGTCCGTTCAACCTGGATATTAACATTGACATCGAGTTTTTTGAAGGTTTTGGTTTCCTATAGGATTTGTGTAATATTTTCTTTTGTTATTTTAGTAGTAATGTTCTTTCTAGGTTTTCCTGTCATGGCTGTGATTGTGCGCTGGCTAACACACAGAAAGATTCCTTCACGTTTTTGATAGATAGAGAGGGAAAGTACCTGCACGTGCTTTGCTGCCTGAGATAGTGAGAAATATAGAGAGCTGGAGATAGGTGTAACTTAGCTTATGATGTATAACTATCAATAATATGGGATAGCATCACACTTGAGAGAGAGAGGGAAAGTACCTTCAAGTGTTTTTTGCTGCCTGAGAGAGAGGTAAAGAGAGTTGGACATTTTATTGTAGTTTATTATATTATAAACACCGATAATATCTATAATTATCTACTGATGATAACAAACAAGGGATTGTATATGTATTTAAGTAGTAACAATAAAAGGAAGACAAAAAAACATCACGTTTGATGGCTAGCAAAATAGAAAGTCAATTCTGTTCAAGAAAGTCCATTACTAGGGACTAGTCGGTCAACGACTTGACCTCAAAGTGGGCCCAGCCGATTAGAAGCTAGGGCACTTAGCATGCCTAGGCAGCCAGCTGGACCGATTAGTCCCTGTTTTAAACCAAGGGTGGGTGCCCTAAGCTGGTTAATTCTACAGGACATTTCCTTTATGGAAAGGAATATATATGTTCCAGAATAAGCACCATTAAGTTTACCTTTAGCCTGATAGACTCCAGCCTTGGTTAATTTCGTGGTATTTCTACTGCTGGAATACTCATTTTTCTAGTTTTGTGTATTGATGCAACTTGTTGATCATTTCCTTTGAAGCCATAAATCTCTTTTTGTACTTCTGCTTTTTATTAAGGCCCACTGAATTGATTAGGTTATGGGGTTATCTTTCTGAAAAAGTGAAACCTTCAAAAGCCTCTGCTGCCACTTCAAGCCTCAGGAAGCAACCTTCTAAAGATGGAGATAGCCATGCTACAGAGGTTAACATCAGGGAACAAACTGCTAAGAATAGAGATAGCCATGCTACAGAGATTATGGAGGTCCAAAATAACCAGATCCAACCTCCTTTGGTAAGGCAATTCGATGTGTGACGAGCAGTTTATAACTTAGTCTTCAGAAGCTGTGTTTTGACTGTCCTTTTGTTGCATGAAACATTCTTTTGAACCCACTAAAATTCCTTCGCAGTTGGAGGGTTGCAATGCAGATAAGTCTAAGAGTGAATCCTTGGTACTTGTAGCCTCAAATGCAACAACAGATAACTGTCCTGATTGCACTTTTGTAAGTACAAATATGAAGAAGAAATGCGGATACCAATACAGAAGCCGAACCATTGGTTCGTCATTTACCAACAAGTCTTATATTAGGGATGCTCCACATGGATCAGCCTTTGTGGGATGTCATCCAATTAATCAAGAAACTTGTGTAAAGGACATTCATTGTGGAGGCCAGATTAAGCAGGTTGTAGCCATATATTTCTTCTTCAACTTGTCATCTTTTTCTTTAATCAATAGTTCTTACTAACTTTATTCATTGTTAGCAGATAGTAGGTGGTGCACATGCTGCAAGTTGCGATCAAAACTTACAAGCATCAACAGAGAAACCAGCTTTCATTAACCCTCGATTAGGTATCACTGGTAGTGGTAAGATCTTGCATCACTTTTCACAATAACAAATTTATTGGCAGATGCAGATTGTTGTAGTTCGTGGAACTGATAGATGCATATAGAGGAAACATATATTTGCAGTTCCAATTCAAAGTTTAGCAAATGATTTGTTCCAAGGTCCAATTAGCTACCTGGGGCTTGCTAATCATTTGTCAATAACTTAGTGACCTTGTATGTGCTGCCATGCTTCTTAGCTTTTGCATTATGTTGTTCAAAACTCAGATATTTGCTGCCATATCATTAGGGCCGTTCATGAACCGAGTTCGAGTCAAGCTGGGCTAGCTCGAACATGGCTAAAGTATCAAAATGCACAACTCGATCTCGGCTCGAGCTCGAATCAATTTCGGCTCGAGCTTCAAAGGGGTCGAACATGGCCCAGTTCAGCTCGAGCCAAGATTTGGATTGAAGTTAGCTGATATGTTTATTAAAAAAATTGCTTTCCAACATCTTTGGAAATGATCAGATTCAAACTTTGAAGCTGAACCCTGCTAGCGACAAGGAAACCCATTGGAACTGCTTGTTTCTTGTGATAAGATTGTGAAACGGCCCATACATATACTCTTGGCACAAGGTTAATCTAGTTTAAATGAGCGAAGCCTGCCTAGTCTGAGCTTCACTTATGTACTTAAGCGAGTCCATTTCTTAATTCAAATTCAACTCCTTTATTAAATGAGTCGAGCTTTAGTTGAACTTAAATGAGTTGATATCGAGTTACTTGATTCATTGAACAGCCCAAAATATCATGTTGAATATTTGTGTGCTGAACCACTACCTATTGCAGAAAATGCTGATGCAAGAATATCTGGAAGAGATGCTGATGACAATGTGGCAAACCATGTCACTAGTAAGCGAGGCAATGTTTGGGACAGATTAGGTAGACCTGCTGAAGAAAATGCTGTTGCAAAAGATGAACATGTTATAGTGGGTGCTTTCAACAGAATGAAAAGACAGAAAGAGGCACTTCCTGAGGAGATGCTTGACAGCCGTGTGGTACTCTCTGGTAATGGAATTACTAAAAGGTTAATTGGAGAATCTTTAGCAAGTGAGAAAGACTGGGTCAAAAGTAAAAAGAACACTGATGTTGGGCAATTTCAAAGACCAGAACAAGGATTTGCTATGAAACGTCAACAGCATGTGTTTAAGAAAAAAAGCCAGTATCTTGATTTTAATTCTTCAAATGATTCTGTTCCATCAGTGGAATGTGTGGACAAACATATTTCATATGAAGGAGTATCTGGAAGATTCCCAGAAGCATCTGATGTTCAATGTGGCTTCACACGAAACCTTAACTTCGTTGGTGATGGAACAAGGAAAACATCTTCTTTATCTTCTGGTTTACGAAGTCCTTCATCTATATCTTTGAGCAAAATATCTCCATCTCTTCAAAATCAAAAGGAAATGAAGGAGAGACCCCCTAGTGCAGAGATAAAGGCAGATAAATCTCATGACTCTCAGGATGGTTGTTATGCTGATGCGGAGATGGAGCATACTGGCCACGGCTCCGTACAATCAGTGAGCAACCTTATAGCAGTCTTTATTGCAGTCAACTTATTGTGAGATTGTTCTGATATTTGCATCAGATGCCTTGTGTTCCTCATTTTAAAGTTTAAACTGTTGTATTATGCCCTTTTGACTGTCTTTTATATCAGGAGGTTCAAGATGTGAAGCTAAGATTGCATCAAATTGAAATGGAGATGCAGAAACTGCGGTCAAAACATTCAGAAATCAACAGCGAATTTAAGCCACAGCAGTTGACTAATTCTGGTAAGTATAGTACATTTCGCGAATGTATATGATGTAATATTAAAAGCAGGCGTTGATTTGAGCAGGTGGAATTCTGTAATGGTGAAGCATCGTCATGCCATGGGTGCCAAGAGGCAAAGCTTGGTTTTACTTGGACTTTTAGATACCATAAGCACAGCTCTATTTTTGGGCTAATCATGCAAATTAGGGCAAAAGATTGGCTGTTTCAGTCATCCACCTGGCCAAGAAATGGTTGGACTAAGGTTGCCATACCCTGGTGGCCAAAACAACATGCTAAGAAAAAGACTTCCGTTTCCAAAATAAAAGTATGAAAGCACTGCTCATTCCCCACAACTTTTCCTCCTAAAGCCTAGTCCTCTAGCAGCTACTAATAAACTTGATCTTTGGAGTCTGTTGCTAGTGATACCCCTGATCTCTGTGTAGCAGGTGCCTCACTTCTAGTATAAGATTGGCCTCACTATTTGCTTTCCCCTCTCTCTTTTATTTCTTTTTTTTTCCCTGGTCCGAAATTTAGGTTTAAAATGCTCTTTAGAATTTATGGGGATTATAGGCAGCTGTTGGGAGCAAGGCCTTCTGCCTATGCCACACTCTCTTTCTCTCTTCATGTCTTCTCTATTATTTGCAATTCCTTTATTGAAATTGCCTGTTCTCATTTTGCTGAGGAAAAGCAAATTGCATTCAGTTGGAAATGTGAAAGTGCATATTAAGATTTCAACTCTTTTTTGTTCGTACTTGTAATTAAGAGTGCCATTATGTGCACTCTTTATTCATATTTTCTCTTGCAGAGATTTTTCTGAGGATGAGATTTTCATGTCCATCTTTCCTTGGGTATACATTTGGTCAATTTGCAAGTTTGCAACCTTGTTTATTTTTATGATCATGTCAAACCTTACACATCTTATAAGCTTTAGTTGTATACTTTGCCTTTATAGTTTATAACTTTATACTGCTTTATAATTTTAGTCGATAGTGAAACATATGATTCAAAGCTTCAATGCCTACCTTCTTTGTTCCCATGATACTTCATGTGGCCTCAACACCTCTGGTCCTCTTAACAATGTGGACACAACAAAAAAGAATGTTGCCATTTTCCAGCCACCCACAGACTTCAAAGTGGCTAGAACAAAAGAAAAAGCTAACAAAAATAGGAAAAAAAAGAAAAATTATGCAACTTTTCCAGCACTTCTTCAAAACTTGGTTAGTCATTGGTCCAGGAATCAAATTCATTATTAAAAAATAAACCTAGTATATGCTGAACTGCTGTTCTTCAGCCAGGTTTTGAGCATGATTGACATGGAGGTTAGGCTACGTCCTTTGTTTCTCTGTCTTGAGATTTGCGTCCTACAGCAATAAAAATACTTCCAGTGGTCGCGGAAATTTTTACTTGTAAGATTTTGCTATCATATCTGACGTGCATATTCATTTGCATGCAAGAATATAGGTCAACATCACAACATGTGGTTCATTTTATTTTGCAGTAGTTTGCTTATAAAGCAGTTTTGGTTTGTGCTCCAACCTCCAAGATGTCTGAATCATAGTCAAAAGTTAATTCCATTCCCTTATGATACAGAGTCTATTATGAACCTGAATATTTACACTGCGTTGATTTTTTGTGGTATTTGGATGGTAGGCTTGTGTTTGGAGGTTCATCACTGAGATTTGTTCTTACCTATAAAGTTTTACAAGGATCTGTAAACTGTTTCAAGAACCATCGTGATTCTCAACGTTAAAGTCCCTTTGTAATGTTGTAAAATGTGTAACAGAACCTGTATTATTCAGGTCCAAAGCATAGTCTCAAATATCATTTTCACATTTTAAACATTGAGGTTTTTCTCGGGTATAATATGGGGAGCTTGAAAAAACGGTTAAAAAATGGGAACAATGTGGTAAATTGTTCAAAAAATTAAAAGATCTTAATAAAATAAATGAGAAACTAATAGTACAAGTACAACGTAAAAAAATAAGTAGATAAGCAAAAAATAAAAATTAGAAAATGGAAACAAGCAGTTTGGCATTAAAAAAAGTAAAAAACACAAAAAAACGCCTAAAATGAAAAAACAGGGAAAAAAGTGAAAAAAATGTGTTTTTACGTTTGGCGTTTTTTTTTTTAAATGGCACCTTTTTGCCGTTTTATTCGGCTGACTTTTTTTTCGTGCTTTTTGTAAGATTTTGAGATGTAAGGCCAAACCACTAGATGGAATCTTTTGTAGATGCGAGAGGATGAGAAGAAGAGGAGGTGACTGCACGTGCAATAGAGAGAGAGAAAAGAAAAGAGGGCAGCAACCGTGGCCCTTCCTCCTTGTCGTTGATCTAACCTAATTTATGTTACAAGTAAATACAGAAAACAACAAGTATTTACAAGTATGCCACTGCCCATTATGTTTGGGTGTGTGGGCAAGATGGATCGGGTCTAGGCAGACCCTATCCAATTCGTACAAGCGTTTTTTCCCCAAAAAACGTGTTTTTTGTAACTGTGGTCCAAAGTTGGATGTGTAACATAATGTAACGTAAAATGTTTCCAATTTAATTTTTTAATCTTTAGAAAATCACAGAAGATTTTAGAAGGTGAGAACAAATACAAGATAATAACAAAAAAATAAGAAAAAATTTCTCTATGAAAAAGCATGAAATGCATAAATTTAAGAAGATAAAATATATGCTACATGCAACATACATGCATTCATTAGAGAGGTCCAAACTTGACCACTTAATTACTGCGAATACTTAAGTCATAAATGGGTATCAAAATAAATAAGTTTTTCCTAAATTTTTCCTTGGAGCCTTTGAATAACTTAATGATCAATAAATTTGAAATTTTTTTAGTTTTGAGGACAGACATTGACCTTTATAGGAAAAACCTGAAAGCTTTAATTTTGTTGCATGAAATCAGCCCCAAAACTTATCTTTTGTTCTACTTTAATGTGTAATAATGCTTTCATGTCGAACATAGTATTCAGCTTTAAGAAATTTTAATATTTATGTTCAAAAATGCTTTCTTGGACATAGTTTTATCTTTGCAAGGTGTAACATTATTTACACCCATATTGTATTGTAACATGCGAACCAGAGGGTGTATTGTAAGTTGCACTGATATGGTATAGTCACACTTCTGAGACAAGTTTTGGGGGTGTCTTTTGTTGTTCTCTTTCATAGTTTAAGTTATATAAGGCAACATATTGTATGACACACTATGTCACGTGCAACATTGCTCCTGAGTATTCATTTGGTGCTCTTGATACTTGCTATTTACAAGTATTTTGGTGGAATTTCATGTTTGTAATTCACTTGGTTTCATACTTGGTGCCCTTTTATGTTTTCCCTCTGGTGTATTCTCGTGGAAATATCAAAGTTTAATGGATAAAATTTGTCACTTATATGGTTGTAGGTGGGAGAAGTATGCCGCTTCATCCTGATGAAGATATTGAATCAAGGACTGTCTTTCTCACAAATGTAAAGATAGTAAACTGCTCTATGTGAAATTATGGAAGTACATTCTAGCTTAACCAAAATACATACTAGGATGCACTGTGTTTTTTTTTTTCACTAGCTTCTTCCACGTTATTTTCATGGTTCTGCAGAGAGGGATTTACGGTAAATCCCCTATGCTGCTAACCTTTTACATAGACTTGGTAGTTTGCATGTCTTTTTGTTCCCATTTTATACATTGATCTTGCTTCTAGTTTTGGATGAATGGGGCCTGTAAAGATGAATATTTTGGTAAAATCCCTCTGCTATTAACGTTTTACGCTACTTTTGATTCCCTTCTTCCTTGTGTGGATCCAGTCTTCAGTATATGGATCTTAGATGGATGCTTGATATCATCTGAAAACAGAACTTTGTTTTCTGGATTAGTTTCTACTATGATATTTTTTAGCTCGTCCCTGAAATAATAACAAAGTGACATGCTTGTAATATATCAGAAAATGTACACTGAAACATGAAATGCTTGTAATATATCAGCTGTGTACACTGAAACATGTAACTGGCATGTTTACAAAGCCAGAAACATGCACCAACAATTTGTGTGTGTGCCTTTATGCTTTGACATAGTAATACATTCAATAACTACTTTATTTTCAGATAGTTTCAAATGTTTTGCCCTACTTGCTACATGAGTTTTAGCGAATTAGCTCCTTCTTTTGCTTATAAACTAGTTAATATTCAGAAGCACATTATTGATGTATTTGGGTTCAAAGTCCTACGAGCTTTACGTCTGGAAGATCTGAGAAATAAATGATGTTTATCATAGGCATGTTACATACTGTCATTTGAACAACAGGTCCAGGTCACTCCTTCTAGTAAATGATATTTATTGATCTCTTGGTTGTCTCTAGTCACACCTCAATCTAATAATATAAAATTGAGACTTATTTGGTATAGTGTAGGATACACTATGGCTGTCCTAAATCCATGACAAGCTATGTCACATAGGTACGGGTACGGGGACGGGTACAGACCATTTTCAAAAAATGTGGGTACGGGGGTATGGCCGTACACACGGACATATATATATATATATATATATATATATATATATATATATATATATATCAAAAAATTTTAAACAATAACAAAATGCTAAGGGTGTTCTTTTAAATACATTTTTCTTGAATTTTTCTGATTTTTACTAGTTTTTTCGGATTTATTTTAGTTTTTTCTGAAATTTTCTGTATTTTTACTGAATTTTTCTGAATTTGTTTCTGATATTTTTATATATTTTTTAGATTTTTTCTGATTTTTTTCTGATTTTTACTAGTTTTTTCGGATTTTTTCTGAATTTTTTAGATTTTTCTGAATTTTTAATATTTTTAGTCATGTATTTCTCAATTGCACTCCATTTAGTCCTGTATCGAAAGTGGATGAAAAATTTCATCCCTTTAAAACTTATTCATGGTTGCATAGTTAACAAGAAGCTGACGAGGGTGGTTCGACGGCGGTTTTCGGAGGGGTCAGCGGCGGTGCTCGACACTTAGTCACGGACATGCATTTTTTTCCTAAAAAAAAAAGATAAATTAAAAAAAAAAGACAAATTTGGACCCGGTCAAGTTTGACCGTGTCCGAAAAAGGGTCGGGTATGCCTCCGGTACGTTGACCGTACCCGGTACGGTCAACGCCGTACCGGAGGCGTACCCGACCTCGTACCGGTACCGGTAGGGTACGTCTCCAAAAGAGACGTACCCATGTTACATAGATGACAAGAGATTCAATCCTAATAGTATCTGTAGGATATTTTCTCTCTAGGGAAAGTTTATAATTGTTGAAAGGAAAAAAAAAAATTACATGGAGTGCTGCCTCAAACGGGGTGGAGATATCCTGCAGAAAATTAAGATATCTTCTTTGCTATCCTTGTAATTTCTGATTTTCTTTTCAAAAGTTGGCACTACTTGTTCTATTGCATAATAGCAGTTCCAAAGTTTCCTACTTGTGCTTTTTTATTTGGTGTTTTGACTTTGCTACTATTATTTTTTGGCAAATGTTTCTTTTATTCCAAATTGGAAAAAAAAAATTAACCTGAAAAAGGGATAAAATCATCTTAGCACAGTCACATTTATGTCAACGACTATCAAGGCCCTCAAAGTGTATGTAGTACCACGTACTTGGTTAAGATATTTGTATGTTCCATGTGTATCATATGAAGCTGCATGTTGGTTTATGAGCAAGATTCCAAGTTCTGATACTGATAAATATTTAGGTGCATTTTGCGGCGACTAAGGAAGGCTTACATTATCATTTTATGAAATGTGGGCCTGTGATCAAAGTTATTATATTGACTGATGCAGTTACTTCCCAGCCCAATGGGTAGATGCTTTTCCTCCCTTAGTTATTTACTTTTTTTTTTTTGACATATGTTTACATCAAACTAACTTGGAAAATGCGGCCAGGTCAGCTTATATAATTTTTGCTGACAAGAAAGCTGCAAACAGTGCAATTGCATTGAATGGAACTTCTTTTATGTCTCGGATTTTGAAGGTATGCACATATCTCTCTACAATGTTCACTCTTTATCTTTTTCTTTTTGGCATTTAAATTGTTCAATGTATTTGGCCTTATCAACTACAGAACACATGCTTATATTATTTAGTTTTTCTGACACAAGTCAAATGTAGGTATGACAATGTAAAAGGATATCTCGCTATGTGATACCCCAAGCCATTACCATTGAAGTCTCACATATCTTTTGAAAAACATGATTATTTGAATGAATTTTTTGTTATCTTTTTCTCTTTTTCCTTCTCAAAAGATGTGCAAGCCTCTGTTAAATGCAAAATACCTAATGTTGTTGGCGAAAGGTTGTAGCTCTTGGTTGTTAGGGTAACTTCTTACCAGTGCAAATTTGTGGCCAAGCGTCCTGGCTGCTTGGCAGTATAGGAATTCTCTCACTAGACTCACTACATTGAACAAAATTATTAGGAGCTTTAGGCACAAAGTTGCGCAACCTGCTTGTAGCTGCTGGCCTATGTTCAGGGGTCAAGACAGGCTCTAGAATCCTCAAAAAGATTGAAATTCACAAGGATAAGAAACACCAAAAGAAAAGAAAGAACAGCTTAATACTCAAATACCATGTACTTGAGAAGTTTGACAATAGAAAGCTAAATGAAATCTTCATGCTATCGTAAAAGCACAAGAAAGTTCATAGTGTAAAGGGCCATAATAGAAGCAAGGCCAAAAACAACCATGGTCCAATTACTGTTTGATCATGCCAATTACCAGAATTGTCTTACAAAAAATAAAAACATAGAAACTAAAAATACAAAAGGCATGAAGAAAACATATATAAGTTCATGCTTTACATAAAGTACGACATAGAATTCACACACTTGACGCATATAACATATGCAGATGTAGAAAAGCCACGGGTGCTTAATAGCCCATAGCAATGTCTGCCTGGACCCTCTGGTCAAGAGTTGGACTTCATCCTGCGTTGGAGCAGGCTTAGTCCATTGTAAGCAGATTGCAAGCTGCCTATGGTCATTTGCCTAGCAATGAAGTAGACATTCTGCAGACTGGTTCTATCTAGCCGGATTCTATCATTGGTTTGAAGTGAATGAAGTCACCTTACCTGGTATAACTGCTTTGTGCCCATCATACTTTGTGATTCATGGAAGGTACTTTTCCAAGTGAAAGAAGCACAGGTAATTCCACTATTCTGCTAGCAAGAAATCTATCTGATGGGGGTGGCTTCCTCATGGAACGAGTTATGGGGATTTCATCACCTCTGCTAACAAAAAAGAAGCTGGTAGGGTTCAAAACTTCAAGTCGTGGATTCCATTGGAAATGGTAGCTGATAGGGTTCAAATGGTGGATGCCATTAGTGGATCTGGTCCATTTTGTATTGTATTTTGGTCACATTAATCAGCAAAAAAAGCATTTTAAGGCCAATTCTTGTATAATTGCCTAAGAAATCTGGAAATATGAGCTTCAAAGATTACTTCAAAATGAGGCTAAGAGCTTGGAGAAAATTTTGGGTGTTACATCTTAGTAAAAAAAGAAAAAGAAAAAAGGAGGCTGCCAAACAATAGAGAGTGCAATGTACCCCATGTGTGATATGACTTGAGGATAGTCGTCTATGGGAGACTTTTAGAAATCTTCAGGGGTTTAAAACTCATTTGCAATACTACCAATTTTTATGGTTTGTAGCCATTTTGGATAAAAATTGAAGCTAACTAGGTGGTGGATTAGAATTTGCTAAACTAAGTACTCAGGTTGGTTTTGGGATGAACTATGAGAATCAATATAAGAGTAAAGTTCAACATGCAGACCTGGGGTCCCACACGTGCAAACTACTCAAGGAGTGTGGACTATAACACCTTGTATGTGTATGAGGACCTAAAACAGTCCTATATTGAAGATTTTGAGAAATCTTCAAAGGCGTTGATTACTCGTGTGCTATACTACCAAATGTCCTTGTTTGCACCCAAAAAGTCCAGGAACTGACATCGTTTGGAAGTATGGTGCATAAGTATTTAGAATTTTAGACTCGTAACGGCTAAAAATTTTCAAAATCTTCAGCATAAAATTATTCTTAGGTCCTTCGAGGTGGGCTGGGACCCACCTAACTAGGCACTTGGGTCAGTTTTTTGGGCCTCAATTACAATTAAAATTATAGTTAAGTTCACCTCTCAAACTTAAGTATTTAGACTCCTGAAGACTGAAGTTTTCTAAAAATCTTCAATTCGAGTTATTCTCAAGTCCTTTGAGGTGCTTTATGGCCCAGCATACTACGCAGTCAAGTCACTTTGGGACTTGGTTGTTACAATTGGTATTATAGTTGAGTTTGACACTCCAACTTAGGGTTCCACACACAAATGCTTGTTCCTTAAGGGGGGAATTGTTTGACACTCCAACTTAGTTTGACACTCCAACTTAGGACATGAGATAGTCTTACTTAAATCTTGTAGGGATTTATAACTCCTTTGCCATTATCTTAGTTCTAGCTCTCCTAGTCTCCTAGATATGGACTAAAGCCAGCTAGAAGCATCATATGGATTGTGTCAACCCAATTTAGTTAGGCTACTCTCAGTTGGAACATGTTATATCACTGGTGGTTGGGATCCAACGCAAGTATGTTGGCGATTACTAGCATGCCATTGTAGCACCAACTTATTTTTGTTGCTATTGGCCTAATTACTCAACAAATATGACACAAGTAGCCAGCGAAAAGAAGGTTTAAAGTACATCAGTTGAAGATGCTTTACAGCAAGAAGGCATGATTATATTTGATATCCTGACATGACAACAAGAGGACATTTTTTAGTATAGTCTATAGACAATTGGTTCAAAAAGAAAAATGAGTTGCATTGATAAAAGGTACTAAAAAGTCTTGTACGAGAGCATATTCAGAGGGCAATGGGCCTTCATCTGCTGTCTGGAGACGTATTCAACTGTAAATGCTTGCATGGCAATGTGTGCAAGACATCAATTGAAATATGTTCAACTCTTGGCCAGGAGAAATTCACTTCCTTGCAACGGTTTTAAAGTCTGATAGCATTTTCGAAACAATGCTATAGCAAAATATATGGCAATGTGAGGAAGAAAAGAAATTTGGATGATCAGGTCTAGAAATGGCATAGGAGGCATGCATACCTCTCAAATCGTTTGGTGAATAGCACAACTCAGGACAAAGAGGAAAAGGAGATTACCTAGGGGCTTCCAATAAAAGAAAAAAGAGAACCCCGCCAAATGTTGGTTTCTTAAGAATCCCATCCAACTGTAAGCTTCTCAAGAAACTTATAAAAGAGATGCTACACGAAAAGAGGAAGAGGACAGGAAAAAGAGAGGGGATCCCGCCAAATGTAGGTTTCTTAAGAATCCTATCCAACTGTAAGCTTCTCAAGAAACTTTATAAAAAAGATGCTATAATAAAAGAGGAAGAGGACAGGAAAAAGAGAGGGGATCCTGCCAAATGTAGGTTTCTTAAGAATCCTATCCAACTGTAAGCTTCTCAAGAAACTTTATAGAAGAGATGCTATAAGAAAAGAGGAAGACACAAGGGAAAGAGAGTAGTAGAAGAACTGGACATAGGGAAAAAGTTAAAAAAAAAAAAAAAAAAGCTCACATGGTGTGAGGTGTGGATGCAGGCATTTTTTGGTGCGAGTGTGGCTAGAGTACACACACGCACACAGATATATATATATATATATATATATATATATATATATATATATATATATATATATATATATATATATATGGGTCATTGAACCGTGACTCTATGGTTCTAGTGACATCCGAAGACATCAAATGAGGGCCTTCCATCTTTTTTATGAAGGGCACTCATTTGCTCTCTTTTATACAATTTTTAAACCATATATTTGTATGTTAAAATTCTTCCCTCTGCCACCCGACGGCAGAGCCACCATATAGTCCGCCACCACACTACGGCCAGTAGACTATCGGGCACTGCTGTCAGGCGGCGGAGGGAGAAATCCTCCTCCCCCTCCCTTCTGTTTAGAAGAAGGAGGAGGGCTTTCTCCCCCTCCCACCGGCCGATGGCGCTGCCCAGTGGACGGTGACCACGGTCAGCAGTGGCCACCTAGGCGCTGCTGGCGGGAAGGGGAGAAAACCCTCCTCCTTCCTCTGAACATGAGAGGAAGGAGGAGGGGTTTCTCCCTCTCGCCGGCTGATGGCGGCACCCAGGCTGTTGCCCAACGCTGCCCTATGGTCGGTGACCGCCAGGGCTTGGGCGCCACCGTCGGCCGGCGGGAGGGGGAGAAACCTCTCCCCCCTTCCTCCTCCTCCCCTCCTCCATTTCACGATCTCTGCAGAAAAAAAAATGAAATGAACAAGATAAAAAGTGAAAAGAAAAAGAAAAAAATACACTTAAAAAGAGAGCAAAGAAGAGCCCTCCATCAAAAGGATGAAGGGCGCTTATTTGATGTCTCTAGATGTCACTAGAACCTTAGAGTCACCGTTTAGTGACTCATATAACTAATAGTATTATATGTTTATATTTTTTTTCTGAAAATTAAATTTCATATGAAGGCCGTCTTAATTTATTTTAAAAGTATATATTGAATAAAATAAAAATTTTAAAATAATGGCAGACTGGTCGTCCTTTTTAAAATACGGCAGGCTGGTTGTCCTTTAGAAAGCATAGCTAGGTGCTGTTGTCCTTTCAAAGGACAGAGAGAGAGAAGGGTTGGGCCGGGTGCGGGGACCGCCCTCGAGTACGCTCCAGGGCTGCGCCTGTGTTGGTTGATATGGGTGCGACACCCTAAATGAAAAGTCCACGTGACTTCGAAAAAATAAAAGAAAAAAAAGAGAAGAGTTGGAGTTTGAGAAAGGATGATTCTTAAAGGAGGAGGCTGCCTTCAAAGGGAAAACTCTGCCGGATGAATCGAGGTTGAAGACAATTGAGGATTCCAGTCTCCTCTCTCCTTCTCCTTCTCCTTCTCCTTCTCCTTCTCCTTCCCCTTCTCCCTTCCAGTCTCTTTCTTTCTCCTTTAAATTCTTTGTGTTCTTCTTGTTTTGTAGCTTTGTAATGTGAACTGTTTGTGAACATGACCTCTCAAATGAAATTCTGAATATCTGTATTCAGTTTATTTGATTTTTTTATTTTCTTGTACAACAGAGTTTATAAAAAGAAACTTTTAACCATATACACAGCGACATTTACTGCAATAAAAGCTGGTAGACATTTGCATATTCTTTTCCTCTCCTAATTCTTCAAAGCAAACAACTGTCTTGATTCTCATCCTTGGGTGGCCTGTTTAGGTTCTTTCTGGTTGGTCAAGTACTGTAGTGGTGGGATCTAAGCAGGACGACTCTTATTTCCTTCCTGATGTGGTTTTGGGTTTTGAAGTTTCATTTACAAGTGCTTCTATTTTGTTTAAGTTATATTTTTGTGTTGTGGTGCAGATTGAGCGAAAGCCAGATGTATCCACCACTCCTGCTAAACCTTTACGTCATGATCTCGGCCTGCCACCAGAGAATCCTTCATATGCTAAGAAGACTCCCTTCATTAAGAGACAGTACATCGCTTCCCATCTACAATGGAAACGGGATACTGGTAATGATTCCTTGTCTGGTACAGCCGCTAGTAGCAACAGCTCTTCTGTCGCAGACTGCAGCATGGAACTCCACTCACCTGCGTAAGGAGAGATGGAACGTAGAGAAATATTGATTCTGCTGCGATGAGTTTTCCTTGGTCAAAATAAAGCTCCATCTACTGCCACAAAAATTCACGTCGAATCAGAGAGTCAACGCACAACCAATTCTTCAGTAGATAAACAGGGAAGCTTCTGTGCATTTTGAGTTCAAGAATCCTTCATTTCCACAGAACACAAAACCTCATTCACTAATAGAAGAAAAGGGCGATGGGCAGATGACAATTGGAGAATACAGATGATATCGAGGTAGGTAACCTGCCAACGTTCAGATATACTGAACTGTTAACCATGAGATACGAGAATAGCATTTTTCTTGTATGACTTGAGGAGCCTCTTCTGTTCTTGCAATGGAAGCACATACATTTTTGAATTCGGGGCTCTTTGGGAAAGACGATTTTACGTGTTACCCAGAAGGGTATAACTGTCACTGTCAGTGGCAATAGCAAATTCCTTACATGACATTCACTGTGGGTTGCATGCATGTTTCATGTGTTAAAACTTCATCTGGATTATGAATCATGCATACTCGGTCAACTAACAAAAAAATTTCTTATAAGATGTATGAGCTGCGAGGCATACCAGTACCAAACATGTCTAAGTGTAAAACAAAATACGTCCAGATCCATTGTTTATTCCCATTTTTCGTTTTAGTCTGGTCTTAGGAACTCAAATCCTGTTGACGGAATTGGCACCCCGAGCTCGAACCCCTATTAGAATCCAAATGAAATGAGTTATGGAAACTGTGATTTATGATGAGATAACATTTAATGTGACAACAAAAGATAAGATATAGTAAAAGGCATATCCTTTTCTATTAAGGACTATCTGTTTCTTATGCTTTCTTTTTATGAACTTCTATGGACCTCTTGGTTTTATCTAGACTTCAATCATTACCTACGTGCTTCTTAATATATTTTGCAATATGGAAAAGGTCCTTTACATCAAGATTTACTTGAAGAGTTTTAAAAAATTGTTGACTGTTAGGCACAAAGCTTGTCCGCTTTAGAAGTGCTTGGACTATAGCAGTTCATGCTATTTTTTTCACATTGTTCTATCTAAGTTGCTTTATTTGTTGTAATATTTCCAAAGTATCATTTTTAACTTCGTTCTTGTACTTGTATGTTGCTTCTTTTTGCCATGACAGCAACATACATGTGGATAGCTAGTAATGAAAAGCCAATTTGTACATCATTTATACATACAAATGTTAGTCATTCCATTCTCACAATTACAAAGCAGCATTAGGATTTTACCATGTTGAGAAGTAAATTAACGACGTAGTTTACCTTTAAATATGGGAATGGTTTAAGTGAAGCTGTTAAATTATTGAATTACGACAGTACCCTTAAATTTTCGTGTTTATAGACTCACCCCGACCTAGGGCTGCACATGCTGAGTCGAGCTCGAGCTTGGCCGGTTCGAGCTCGGCTCGACTCATGTTTAGTCAGCTCAAGCTCGACACGAGCTTCACAATTTCAACTCGAACTGACTCGAGTGGTGTCCTCCAAAAATTAAAAAATGCAAAACAAAAAGAAGGGAAACTAAAAACGCAAAAAAAAAAAAAAAAAAAAAAAAAAAAAAGATTAAAGTCGAGCTGAGTCGAGTTCGAGCCGAGCCCAAGTTGGCTCGACTCGTTGTGCAGCCCTACCTCGACCCCACCCCATAGGAGCAATGAGAATTTATTCCTTGGCTCCCATTCCAGTGAACAAATGGAATCTGCTAGTAGGAAAAGGAAAATCGAATCCAATCTCTTTCTTTTTGTCGAACATTTCTATGAAAATGCAGCGTGCGTATCTGTAGTCATGTAGCACTTTTTTTTTTTGAAGGGCCTAGCTGACCTCTCTTTCTCTCTCTGGCTGTGAGTGTGTGTGTAACAAGTTACTTTCCTTTGGAAGCCTCTTCTCCTTTTCATAACATACAATATATGCACATTTTCTTTTTTCTTTTTTTTTGGTAGATGAACTTGTATACAACGATTCATGGTCTGAGTTAGCTTTTTTTCTAACTATTCAAATATTGAATGGTATATGTACGTTTGAGGTTCACATCAGCATTTTCATGATAATAGTTATAAGTTGTCTATTAAACCCTTTTGAATCAGCTTGTAGCTCATTATTTCTTAAACTTTTTACAAATAACTCATAATGCTTCGATAATGAAAAATTGTCAAGCACAAATTTAATGTATCATGCATACTCTCATGTTTTAGTGTACTAATTATAATTGTATAAAAGTATCATGCTCCCTATGACCATTTCTCTTTGTCTTTAAATAATCGTTGTAGTCATGTGTTATCCTCAAAAGGTTATACATAACAACCATTCCTCTCCTTGCAACAAAAAACTTTAACAATCTTTACACCTTGCATGCATTAAAACAAACCCTTGAACCCCACTCTTTGTTTGAATTTGGGCACCAATTTTCTTTGTTGTATTTTGAAAGACATGTTATAAGTGTATTGATGTCATTCATTTGATGAGACATAACTGATGCAACTGCAATTGCACGATATTCATAACTACTATCTTTTGGCTCTTTTTCATTTATTGCATCTCTAAACATGAAATAATAGCCACTAACATGTTCTGCTTGTTTTGTCATATTAGAACTCATCACCAAAAACACACAATTGTGAGAGTGGTGGTTGATGCCAACAAATAGAGCAAATAGCCGTTGATGCACACTGATCCTTACAATTGCAGTAACATTAAGGACCTCATTAAAACATTTGCAATTCATTCTCATCCTTGAGTCAAGTCAAAACATGTTGGTCGCATATTCCCTTCTTAACCATCCACTTTTAGTTCAAATATCAAGACCCACAGGTAGGAAACTGCCCCTTTGAAACCAGTGTGCCCTAAAACGAATAAAGTAAATCACCATGCAAATGAGAGGGGAGTAGGAATGCCAATATATCTGATTTGGATCACACGTTTGATTGAACCGTTCCAGAAAAGAATCGGATTGAAAAAAAAAAATTAATATGTAATAAAAAAATCAGTGTATGTTTGGATTTGATAAATGACATCCGATTGGATTCAGATTTAGATATACGTAAATCTTATCCGATTGGATTTTGTTTCTTTTCCCGTATGATGGTTAACTACATTGAACTAGTGGATGTTATGGACTTCTTCTCTAATTATTTGTGGATTGTATGGAGTCATGTTACTTGTTTTTGTAGCTTCAATTTTTTAGGTATTGGATACTTTGTTTGTTGTTTTGGAATATCATCTTCCAATTTGTTCTCACTTGAAATTGGAAGAGAACAAAAAAAAAACAACAATTACTAACAGTCCTGAAAAAAGTTTCTCATATATTTTATCCTCTGCATGCAGAATTAATTTTATCATGCAAAAAATTATCTTGTGCATCAAACATAGTTAATTTTACCATGCAAAAAATTACATTGTGCATCAAACATAGTTAATTGCAAAAAACTACACTGTCATCAAACAGGACCTAAGATTGAAAGAGAGAAACTTTTTATCATGTAATTTTTTTCATGGTAAATTTACCACAAGGAGAAATTTACCACAAGGAGAACAATGAAATTGTAAGTGTTTTCCTTTTTAATGATAGAAGAAAATTTCTTTTAAGTGTGGTGGAGACAGAAATTTCTGGCTTTAATTATTTTAAAATATTAAAAAAATACAATTGTATAAATAAAGAAAATCTTGTCGACCCGAATAGTCAATTGTTCCGCGAGTATCCAACACCCTTCTTTCCACATCAGTAACCAAGAAATGTTCCTTTCCGGGTCAGGACAGGTGTTCATCCTTCATTTTTTAGACAGATGATGTGCCGAGAAGTGCGAAAACAAAAACCTACAGAACACCGGTTTGGTTGGCGGCAGCTCACTGATTTAGACCAATGTTTAATGGGCACTTCTTTCTGATATCTTTCACTTTCAGCCAGTTTACTTGTGAACTTCTCTATCGAGAAAGAAAGCAACGGTGCGACTAAAAGAGAAGCTTAATATCTAAAATGTATTACATATCTATTCCTTTATCAAAGAAATTTGTAGCTTCTTTTGGTGTTCGAAATTACAAACGGTCAACCATTTCGTCCCTTGGCGGAGAAAACTTTTTCCACTAATCTTCTCTCCGTATTGCTACCACAAGTTCATCTCTTAATCATTTTATTGTCTTTAATGAAAACATCACTTTCATGCATAAAAATACTTTTACGGAATAAGAAGAAAAATGAGAGCTTTAGCTTTTTCTTGAGTGGTAGTATCAAATTATCTTAAACTCATTTCAGTACGATATGTAGACATAAAAGAAAACACCAATAAAATGACATGTAAATATCCGCAAAAACAAAAAAAATAATAGAATGACATTAAGTGTCCTTCAAATGATATAAACTCACTTTCCTAAGTACGTCTAGTAACAAGAAAAAAAAAAGAATTAGAAAATCTTCATTTGTTTTAGCAAATCGGCCAAATCTTGCAATATATTGTTTTCTTCATTGAAAAATTGATGAAAATAATTTTTAATTTATTATTTTGGGAAATGGTGCAACATTTGGACTTGTATAACAATTTTCAACGAAAATATTATATGGCTTCTTCAAGCCTTACGAAGCAAAAATTTCCCAATTCCCGACTCAAACCTACTCCACATAAACCTCACGTTATGAATTAGTCGATTCAAATGCATGATCATCGACTTATATATCAATCGAAAGAAAAAAATACAAGTTCATCTTTTACTTACAAGTAATTTGCAAATTCATCCTTGTTTTATAGCGATGGAAATATATGGCTGAAAGTTGAATGTTTAATATATACTCATCATTTTTAGTCTTCTGATTATGCATAGCAGAATACAATATTCGTGAAGTGAACAAAATGAATTTATGTTCATTTTAAATGAATTTAAATTCAAATGTTAATGCAAAATGATAAAGAAAACGTTATCGACAAGGCAGGTATGAATATGTCCATGGGCCAGTGTTAAGGGGTGAATTGTGAATATGATTAAAAGCAGGGAAAGAAAAAAGGGAAAAGGAAAACCCCAAAACAATGAGAGCGTCGGGTCTAGGATCCGGATCCATTTTAAATTAGCGCGTAGGCCTCGTCCTGGCGGCTATGTTTAGGCCGGGACTGCGTAAATCTCTTGACGGCGTGCAATCCTCCAAAACGAGGCGCGAAGCAGTCTGCGTTCCTTCCGATCATTTCCCGCCGGAGTTTTAGGCTTTCTTGCCGGATCCGTGCAGCTGTGTTTAGGGTTGTAGCCGTCTGCCCGTCTCCCTTCTCTCAGCTGGATTCTGCCCTGGGGTTTTGAGCGTCTCTGTGAGGCTCCTAGAAATGGAATCTGAAATCCAAGAAGGCCTCGCAAATGCTTCCCTCGCGGAAGACAAAGCCGTAAGTAAGAAGGCCGCCAAGAAGGAGGCTGCTAAGGCCGAGAAGCTCAAGCGCCAGCAGGAGGCTGCGGCGGCGGCGTCTGCTGCTGCTGCCGCCGCAGACGAGGCCGACCCCCTTGCCGAGAACTACGGCGACGTGCCGCTGGAGGAACTTCAATCGAAGGCGATTACCGGCCGGAAATGGACGAAAATTGGGTCATTGACCGCGGAAATGGGGGGCTCGGAGGTATGGATCCGAGGGCAAGCCCAGATTATACGTGCCGTGAGCAAAAATATGGCTTTCGTGGTACTGAGGGAGATGGGGTTTACGGTACAATGCGTCCTTACGGTGAAGCCTGGGGAGGTCAGCAGGCAGATGGTGAGATTCGTTAGTGGACTGAGTCGAGAATCTTTCGTTGATATTTTTGGCGTTATCTCGGTGCCTGGAATGGCAATCAAGGGAGCTTCGCAGCAGGTATGAATCTTGTCCCTGACTTTACTGGTTGCTTCGACTAGCTTGCATGTCGAAATTGGTGTTTTAAGCCATCTTTTGTAAGAGAATTATGTCTTTGGTGCTCTTAGTTGTCCATATGGACAATAAGACTGAAATTACCGGTGAAGTTTTAACAGTGCGCGTGGTCACATCAGGCTATGTGAGACTTCTGAGGAACCGAGAGTTCTAGCAGGCGCATGTTCTTTGGAAGAGGAAAGTAATGTTGTACTGTTAAAATTCTTAATGTTGCTTTGCATTTTCAGGTGGAAATTCAAGTGAGAAAAGTTTATTGTGTGAACAAAGCCGTGCCAAATTTACCTATCAACATTGAGGATGCTGCTCGGAGCGAAGTTGAAATTGAACAGGCCGAGAAGGTGATTTGGTGGCATTTTTTTGAATGTTTTTGTTTAATCTGTTGATGAAGTAATAATACTGCGTATGATGATTACGTTTGGGCATCTGCTTTTAATGGTTTTCTTTTCTGGCACGAAAACGACCAAACAAATGGAATGGCCGTAAAGGAATGGTTAGTGATTTAGGATTTTGAGGTATTAGAAGAATACCAAAACTGTTACACCGGAAAAGAGCTGATATGTTTATGTGAAACTCATAATGAAAAAGGAGAAAGGCTTCTCTTACCAGAGTATTTGAATTGAAGCTCCCTGTTTCTGTTACTGTCCTGTTCTTAATGGGGCTAGTACACACCGCGATGAAATTTGCACATTATCACGTTGGTAACAATTAAAACCTTTATGATTCCCTAGCCAGAAGAAACAAAACTAAACATTTTTGCTTATATCAAAGAAAGACGTTGGTTGAAGGTATTAAGTACCACCACCATGAGATGAGCGTGCCAGCATCTTGAAGAACTTTGCCTATTATATTCTGAAGCTCATAAATGTATCTTCACTTTTCCATATCTTTCGTGAATTATTTGCTTTGTATTGCTCGTACATATATATAGTAGGATATCTTTAAAAAGTGGAGAAGAGTGTCACGCTATGCTCCATCTCATGATGACACCCCTCCCTTGTTTCTGTCACACCCAAGGGGTGCAACCCAAAAAGCGGAATCTGTACCAAAAAAGAATCTTTTGGTGAACTGTGGTTGTTGGATGAGATGGACAGTCCTTCTCCACCATTAAACGTACCCTGAGGGGAGAAGGACGAGGGAGAAGGATGTGTATGTGCTAGAAAAATCCAAACACATTTACATTTGTGGTGTCATTACATGCTTTTTTCTTTGTATGAACCTTTAGATATGATTTATAATTGATTCCGTTGAAAAAAATATGTTAAATACTTAAATTAAATGTTAGAATACATAATGTTGTGGGAACCGGGTCCAGATCTGGACCCGGTTACTTGGGGCGCGGGTACCGAGGCAGGGCTCGGTACTCTAGGCGGCCTCTCTTAGCTCCCTCTATATTTTTTCACTAGTGTGTAATTGTTGATTAAGTGAAATAGAATCTTTCTCTCTCCTAGGGTTGCGGTTGTGCACCTAGGTAGAGCTTCCCGTGGTTTTTTCCTCGTTTGAGGTTTTTCCACGTACATCGTGTGTTCGTCTTCTCTTCTCCCTCTTCGTGGTTTGAGTTTCTACATGGTATCAGAGCCACTGGAGTTGGAGAAGAGCGTTTTTCGTGGATCGTTCGTCGTGGAAGTTGCCGTCGCTCAACGCCGTTGAAGTTCCGGCGTCCGTCTTTCGTTTGCAGCCCATCCGTGCTGCCGTTCTGTTGCTGGGCACGCCACCGCCTCGGGATCCGTGCCGCTGCCTAGGGTTTCGCGCCATCACCTCGGGATCCATGCCACCGTCGCCTCGAGATCCATGCCATTGTCTTGGGGTCTGTGCCTCGGGATTCATGCCTCTGCCTAGGGTTTTGCGCCATCGCCTTGGGATCCGTGCCCTTGTGTTGTTGCCGTCGCCATCACCGGTGTCCCTTGTGTCGTTGACTTGCTTCCCGGAGAAGAAGGAAGATATGCGTGCTTAGGCGCTTCCTAAGCTTGCCTCTCCCTATTCACGTCACTTCCTAGGGGTCTTTTGCAAATCCGGTGAAGTGCATCCGCCTCTAATCTGCAATATCTTGCTTGGTTGATCGTTGATTCCATCTTCTTGTTTTTTCTTTGGCACCCATCGTGCGAGAAGAGGTGGCTGGTCCGTGTCTTGATAGAGGACGTGAAGGAGGAGATGAGCGTAACTTGAGGATTGCCTCAACGTCCGCCGGCGCTCCGGCGATCGCATCCCCCTTTCCTTACAAAAGACCGGGGTTAAATTGGTCTTACGGGTGAAGTCTTTTCTCATCTCGAAGTTGATTTTCTTTTCACTTCTATACCTTGATACTTGTTGGTTTTGCCTTTTGAATCTTGATTCCAGCAAGGAGAACGTGTGGTGCAACCTCTACCCGTAGGAGATTGCAGCCCAAGAGAGAGTAGACATCGCTTCCGTCGAGCGACATCGACGATTGTTTCCCCCAATCGACATTTTGTTCACTCTTGGGGTTGTTTGGGAATCCGGTGAAGATATTACCTCTCTCTCTTCATCGTTCCTTTCTAGATAGAACTTGATCTTTCTCTCGTTCTTGTGATTCTATCCAAGGATTTTACTACTCGTTGGTGATCGTGATGGTTGAAGAGATGTCTTCCAAGGTCGGTGATTGGATTGTTGATAGCGGAGCCACGCATC
>JAANDH010000924.1:0-112175 GCA_011799765.1 Nymphaea thermarum
AGTAATCCCGATTTCTAGGGCAGCAGACCATGAGAGGTAGTTGTCCTTGTTCAGCCGAATAGAAGTAACATGTACGGGGACGTTCTCACTCTTGAGATTGCTGCCCGTGCCCTGGACATCAGCAACGGCAGGAAGTACGGCGTCGGCCATCGCGAAAAAACACAGAAAGAGCAGCGGAGGAAACTGAGAAGACGGTGGCGCGAATCCCGAGGCGGCGGCACGGATCCCAAGACGGAGGCGGCGGTACGGATCCCGAGGCAGCGGCACGGATCCCGAGATGGTGGTGGTGGCATGGATCCCGAGGTGGCAGCACGGATCCCGAGGAGGAGGTGGCACGGATCCCGAGGCGATGACGGCACGTAAAGCACGAACGGCGAGATCACGACGAAAAACACCAATAGATCGCATATGGCGGCTCTGATACCATGTAGAAACACAAACCACAAGAATAGGGCAAGGAACAAACACACGATGTACGTGGAAAAACCTCAAAACGAGGAAAAAACCACGGGAAAGCTCTAACCTAGGGGCACACCGCAACCCTAGGAGAGAGAAAATCTTATTCACTTAACTTCAACAATAACACGTAAGTGAGAATATATAGGGGAGAGAGGAGATGGCACCTAGGGTACCGAGCCGCCCTCGGTACCCGCGCCCCAGAAGAACCGGGTCCAGAAATAGACCCGGTTCATATTACAACGTATTTCAACAACTTGCATAAAAATACCCAAATTCCCCTGAAGAGAAGAGCCACAGGGCATAGGATTCAAGGGAAGAGCGATGTGGTTATGGGAGAAGAGAGAGGGGCACATCATCATGGCTGCTCTAATCTCCTACAGACTACAGTACTTTTCACCAAGGAAGGGGCTGGCAGTGCTGCCTCTTTTTTTTTTTTTTTTGGTTTCAACCAAAGTCAGATAGGTGTGGGTATGAATGTGGGAGAAGATAAGCTGCAATGTCATATACATATATATATATATATATACATACATATATATATATATATATATATTGCGTGTGTTGTGTGTGTATCACCTCAAAATTTTGGAGGCATGAAGGTTGTGGGAAGGGGAAGGGAAGCACAACTGCTAACAATGGAGGGGGCGGTACAGAGGTGAGGTCTGTTAGGCTGGTAAACAATGCAGATTGCTGCCATGTTGAAGATGGGAGGAGGGTATTAGGCAACGCTATGTGGGTTCCCAGGAGATCTCTTGATTCTCTCCTAAATTAAGGTCGAGGCTACAATGTAAAGGAGGAGCGTAAGCCTGCAGTAAAGCAGAAGATGTGGTAGAATGGTAAAGGGAGAGAATGAAGTACAAATAGGCACAGTTTTCCATAAACCAACTGTAGGCTTCAGGATGCTGTTCTGGAAAAGCTTTTTTCAATTTGGATTTTTTCTTCGTAACTGCATAAGTTTTACATTATTATTTTATCAACATGGAGTTGCAATGGACTTGAGAAATTTTACAAGAAAAAATTGCCGTATATAATTTTTTAGTTCAGTTTTGGCTATTTTTCTGTTATCCAGAGCTCTTATAAACGTTAATTTAACAAGAAATTGCTCTTTACTATTTATGGTAACTTGGGATTCTTTTTCGATTTGTCTATTATGAAAATCATAAATTATGCTTTTATTGTTTTTCACCATGAAAGAAGTATAACCATGACTCATCTGTTAAGCCATCTGAGTCATCATGTGGGACATGCTTCATCCAAGACTAAGTCCAGAAATGCCAACCATGATGGAAACTACAATTAATAATTAAAGTTTCTACACCACGATACAGACGTAGTGCTAAAATAAAGCTACAACCTAGCAAATTTCCATTGGTTTGGTACTATAAAATTTTACCTAGATGGCATGGGAAATAGAATGAACAAGAAAATCAAACATGTCAGAAAAAACAAAATCTTACTGTTTATCCATTGGCCACCAAACTTTTATTCTCCACCCAACTAACTCCGAGTTATCCTTGCTAGATTCTTCCAAAAGCCACTACAGAAAAGTAAACAAGAAATCTTCATGAGGCTCACAATTGTACTTGTAGAGAAATGAAACAAATAAAATGTCCATCGGCTGACAAACCAAATTAAGATCATTATGTTGATGTTTATGTCCATCTTAGGTTGTTAAACTTGAGGTTATTTCGAAAGAAGGCTTGAGAAACAACTCTCATAAGCAGAATAACCATTCAATTATAACTTATGAGATAGTAGAATGCACAATTTTTTGAACAAAAACAAGGAAAAATTCACCTTCTCCAACCTGTAACAAGAGCTTTTATGGCAAAGTTTACAGAACTTGCGGAACTGGATAATGTGTCATAGAAAGGATTAGTTCTGCAGAAGCTCGCAAATGCACACTCACCTCACACAAGTACAGGGGAAGGTTCAACATTTTTCAAAAGAACTTTGATACGAAGATACACACACATATATGGGATTTTAGAACAGGATGTCTAGTCTAGAGTGTTGTCTGAAGTTGTTTCAGATGAACCCAACCAGCCAGATGTATCGATAATATTTTAAATTCATAAAATTGCAATGAAATCAGACTTTATCATATCACTATTTTATGTCTTAGAAGCATCGACTCATAAAAATTCAATTTACACAGTAAACTATCCTGAATTATTTTTATGACATAGTTTTGGACATTCAAGTGCCTCTTTTCAGTCTGGTTCATCTGACATGACCTCAGATGGCTGGAAGAGCCAGATGACAGCCCATGGATAGCATATTCCTAGAGATCATAATCTAGGGGTGCCATTTCTATACAGCTGCATTGGCACCCAACTCTGGCTCACTTGCAATGACTATATGCTGGTGACATAGCTACACACAATCAGTTTGAGTTAAAACTGTAGGACCACAAAAAAAGAGTTTAGATAAGACGCCATAGTTTGTATAAGGACTTAGTTCTACAGAAAGCTTACCTGTTGTTTATCGTGATTCGCATCCCCATCAACATGGACATCACCCTTAAAGGTGAAACTGTGACCTTTTCTCAACGATAGTACTTTATTTTTTGCACGAGATGCTGGTCCTGAGTCTCCTGACAACTCCATACTCTTTATCGGTTCAACATCCATCCCGCCTGTAGTTAGTTCACCTTCCAAAATGCTGGAGTCACTATTAATATTGGATGACTCTGATGTTGAAATACCCATAGTCTGAGACTTGAACCCTAGCTCTCTTTTGTTCTTCTTAAGCTTCCATGTGTGTGACATCATTGATGTATCACAATCAGAAGCTTTTCTTTTATAGCTAGTACCATGGTCATATCCCCCCTTGAAAGTTTTTTTCATCTTCTTCCTTTGAGATAGAAGCACGTTTCCATTGTTCTTACTATCGTTTGTTTCTTCCTTCTTCAAAAATATGGAATCACTTTCAAGTTCAGGAGCTGCCATGCACACATCTCTGTGAAGATTTCCCATTCTCATTTCGTTCACCATACTCAAGGTTTTGGAGTCTGTTTCTTGGTTTTTTATTTTATTTGATGCAGCATTGATGATTGGTTTCTTTTTCTTCAGTTTTTTAGACTTCAGCAATTTCATCATCTTCATCAGAGGCAATTCTTTCCAATCATCGTCACCAGCCTCAAAAATCTTCTCGTCCTTGACAGATGCAGACTTAACCTGCACATTCTTAAAAGAACACAATATCAAGAAACATATATGTACATGTGTGTGTGTGCAAGAATAAGAGAGAAAGAGAGAGAGAGAGAGAGTACTTGCAAGCTCGATGATTTGAAATAGACAAACAGATCAACATTAGCCAACCAAGGAAGCTTAAACTCTTCATTGACCTAAACATAAAAGGTAATAGAATGTTAGCAACTCAAGGTCTCAGGTAAGGACACCATCAAATTGAATAAACTGCAAATTGCAATAAGTGAATATTCATTTCATCCCCTCACCTCCTAACCCCAGAGTTTTCTCACAAACAGAAAGAAAAGCTAAACAAAACAAGAAGCACTAAAGAAAAAGGGCGAAGCAAGAAAAGGAGAGAGACAGAGACGTCTGTATGGATTTTATTCATACTCTATATATAGCATGGTTACAATGACCACTATTGACAAACAAATATGACTGTTGAATTCAAGTTTAACTTTCAAGTTCAGTAGGCATATGCATCAGGACACTGAAAAGGATCCCAGTCTAAAAATTGTGCAGTGTTAGAGATTATCTTAAGTTGCAACAAAAATTAGCACAAAAAACTGAAGTCAAATGATAAGAGACGGCGACACAGTTTAAATATATGTGACCATAGTACATCCAAAATCTGAACACAACAAAGCTGTGAAAATAGAAAACACATCTAAATGTCAATAAAATATATAAGACAACTAAATGTCAAATAAAATATTTAACACATCTAAATATCAAATAAAATATATAAGGAACAACGATTAGATGCAACCAACTATAAGTTATCTCATCAAGCACCTAAACAAATGCTCAATGCAAAAGTTCCATTGTCCTACATGCAATCATTCATAGAGTAGTGCCCTGCTTTTACTGGGAAAGGCATATATCCTGTCATTTATAAAACAGTCCTTGTTTATGTACCAGGAAGAGTAAATACATATACAAATGACAAGACATTGCAGAAACGACTACCCATAGGCTACGAACAACCACATACGGCAACAATATCATCCAAAACAAGCATAACAGAAGCTTCAGTCACAGTCACCATTTAAATAATAAAAAAAAAACTTAAATACATTAGAGAACAATTGAAACTAGGGTTACCCTAAAGGCGAAGATACATTAGTAAAATAGAAACACATGAAGCAGAAGCAGCAGAATCTGAAAGCAGTATATAATTTAAAAAGGAGCTCACATCATAGTTACTCTTGGTAATAGGGGTATAAAGCGCTGATGGCAGTGGAATTGGTTGCATGAAGTCATTATCTGGTTGGTTAGAGAGATTCCTGGTAATCATAAGTCCAATCTCACATACTAGATGTGAATTCTGCAAGTATTCATGTAGAACTGCAAATAAGAGACCATAAAAGGAAAGTAGACAGGAACAGAATTTTGATATATTTTGGACTCCACTCCGTGGAGAACTTAATAACAGTCTGCATTATGAAATGAAGTATCAACCCACCTTTGACTTGTTTGAATCTACTACATCTTCAGACAGTTTGATACTTTTGAAGACTGAGACAATCACACAAACTCTATTGTGCACCTCAGGGCACACAGTCTCCAACTTACCGTCAACATCTTGACATACGAACACAGAAAGAAATGCATATAACCTCCTGGAGAAAAACAACAATCCAGTAAATAAAGACGAAAGTGACTCTGGTTCCTATCTTCCTGATTCTATTCCTAACTGCAAGACTATCCTATTCAAATTCTAGATGTAAGGCAGTGGATGCCAAGCCTACAAATTCACTATGATCAATTCCAGTTAGGATTTTCGGTAATTTTTTCGGCTCTAACATAGTCTTGGACAACTATGGCCAAGATGCTATATGGACAACTAATCTCATGCATTCAAAATCTAAAGCAATGAAGCATGAATATCATTTGAAACAACCCTAAGATATGAAGGCTAATAGACAACTACAAAAATTATCCCATAACATTGCAAATATTTGCATGTTCATGTCCAAACCTCACCATCAAGCAGACCTTTTAAAGATTATTAACTAAGACAACCTAGAGTAAAGATAGCAGTTACAAGTTTGAGAAAGATCTCCATACCAGAAAATTGGCACAAAAGCTTCAGAACCAGGCCGTTCAACAATACTGGGGAATGAATTGTCATGTGCTAAAGCATGAACAAAATATGCCAAGATATATTCAGGATGATCTGATGGCAAGTTCTGGCCAGATGGTGCATAAAGCTTCCGAGACTTGGCTTCACGATAAAGCATCTCCACAATTTCAACTAGACGATGTCTGTACTGTAGAGTGAATTGTACAAATGAGAAAAACTTATACACGCCATCATGCACACTTTACATATACAAATAATGTACACATATATGCTACACAAATATATGCATGTAAGCATGTATACATGTGTGAATTCCCATAGACAAAGGAATATGATATATCGTCATCACTGCAAGAGATAGGGTACTCTGATATAAAAGATCAACCTAAAAGCTTTTGGCAAGAAATCTTGAAGAGTATGGACCTCTTTGTATTCATGTTCGGGGATTCCATGCATGGCCAATGGAAGTGAAATAGCATACTTCGCATCCACAAGTCGATCTTTTACATATTGGTGCACTTTAGCAAGAAACTGCTTTCTGACTTGCGGGTAAGTATCCTGCCATTTGTTATTAAAAAAAAAATTAAGGGACAATCTGAAAATCAGAAGCCAAAACCCTGACAACCATTGATCTGAAAAGATATCACCAACCACAAGAAAAAACTGAGCACCTTATTCACATTAGTAAATTTCAAAAAGTGGAACACACCTGCGAAATTTTTATAGTAAAAAAGAAAACATCATTTGGTATTTTGTGGTCCCAGATCCTTGACAACCGCAGGATTGCTTTTGCAGAAGCAAGTCTAAGATGGGCTTTATCAACAATGCTGATGGAAAAACAAGAATGAGTAGTAAATTTCCATACCTGCATAAGTTGCAGACAATATGCAACATATATCCAATATCACATGCAAATAGTTTGAGAGATGAAGCCAGCAAACCTCGATTCCACAGTTTGGGACACTTCACCAAAAGAAAGTATATCTTTAAGCAACTTTAAGAGGCTTCCAATTCCAGTGCGCAGAAGAGCGTCTTTAGTGGGTAGGTAACTCTTCACTAAGGTCTTAATAGCAAATATCTGCAGTTCTTTCAGACATTAATATGCTATGTTAGTATGACAAAATAAAATATTCATTGCTAAACTAACCTTGAGCAAGCATTGTTTGCTTTGATTATCCCAGTCTGTTCCAGAAGTATTTTCTACAACCTGGCAAAGGCCAAGTAACATACTCAGCCTGAGAAAGAATGCCAAGCAGAAACCAAAAAAGAACATCACATACAAGATTTAGTTGTCTGTGCATACACTGCAAGGCAAAATTCTGTTTGATAGAAACCCTACAATTTCCTCCTCCCTGGTTTCAAATATTGGCATGGCAATTTGTGCAATATAGCCCAAAGATTGCAATATGGCTGGTAGATGCTTTCCTTTATCTAGCATATCCACAAGATGCTGAACTTCAAGTATGAAACACCATCCCATATAAGAACCCAGAACATCATATTGCAAAAGAATGCTTGCATGTGGAACTCAAAAACAATGTTCGCGTCTGGCACAAGGTATACACGAATAGAAGTTAATAGAACAACAACCTTGTAAAGCAGTGAGAGTGACTTGAGGCCATCACCAATTGTTATTGCAGCGAGAGCTTGGACAGAGTACTTTGCTTGCTTTCTTGTGCCTTCTATGCACAGTTTCTCTAACAGTAGGTCTACAGAGCTGAGATGAAATAAAGCATATCAAACCCGATCTCAAGTGATGTTCTCACTCACAATTCTCAAATGACTAGATAGTACCTGTCTAGTGTTGGAAGTTGATTTCTCATAGCTCCGCCAGCCTTTGCAAGAACAAGCAGTATGCCTTCTTTGATTGTTTCATTATCATCTTTAAGAAGAAGGACTAGCTGTTCTTCCACCCCTCTAAAAATAGACGGAAAGAAACTTGCAAGAATCTGAAAAACAGAAAATCGATGAACAGTTATCCACCAATTTGACTGGAATCTGTTACTAAAGCACATTAGTCAGTTAACACCAAATCCAGAACTGACATGGCCACTTATCTCTGATCACATGAATGCAATAAAAACATTCTAGACCGTGTTAGTTTTTTGGGAAAGATAGAAAAAAATTGATGTGGCAAAGTAGCTGTCAAACTAGGCATTCTAATAATCAACCTGCCTGTTTGGGGATACCAGAGAAATTTGCATTGACTGGCATTCAACCATAACAATGCCAGACACTCACAGAGAAGTCCATATAAACAAGTCAATCTCACCAGTTGGCTTTATGATGGCGGGGAGAAGACTGCATATAGAATCCTATTTAATCCACTCTATTATGTCAACCATCTCCCCCTCTCTGACATAAGTAAACACACAAATGTATGGTGCAAAAGATTTAAATTTAGAGTGCAGTAAACAAATTACAAATAGAACTTCTTCTAGAATTCCTTCCTTGTCAAGGAAGCCCACAATGTTGCCAATATCACAGGACTAAGAAAAGCAAACAGTATCGTCAACTCTACATTCAACGCTTGGAAAAACACAGAGTTCCCAAAAACCCAACAGTCAGCTACTCAGCTTTACCTAGAAAATCACTTAAAACCTACCTTCTCATGCTCCTTGAAAAAAGAGATCCACACTCTTTCTTGGACCTCTCATGTAACAAAAGTGGGGTTTAGGCAAACCATTTTCGCAACCACTCTATTGGCAGGTTCATATCATATGGAGATCAGACCTCTACAACACATCCAGGTCTGGATCATTATTGAGACAAGTTGATCGCAGATCAGATCCACCATCAGGCCATGGCAGACCCAACCTATTCAGCATAAGCATGCAATTCAGAGTCTTACACACCAAAAATAATTATTTTCCTCATAAGTTCAGTTTTTTTAAAATGTCATCAAGGATATGTTAATTACAAAATAACATTCATATTTCATCACCCCAACACTTGATTTTGCCTACAAGGGGCAATGTTGGGCGCAAGTATCTTGGACACCAGTACAAACTGTTGGATATGGTGAGCTTAATAAATTACACACTAAATGTGTATATACACATAAAGACAGTATTCCATGTTCGCAATCCACTTGAAAGCATTTACACATAATAGAAATAAAAGAACAAGAACAAAAGCAAATGGAAAGAAGGGAAACAAGATAAAAAAGAAAGAATAAATAAGAGCAAAAAGGAGACTTAGCTATGCCTTAACAGTTAACATATTAAAAGGATCAAATAACTTGGAAAGCAAGACAAAAAAAAAAAAGCAAAACAAAATATAAGAAAGGAAAAAGAGAATTTCACCCTATGCCCTAACGCACTCAAAGGGGAATGGCCTATTTTTAGCCCCATATAAGCTGCTCTGAGGCGGGGGTGGGAGGGGGGGGGGTGTGGTGGAGGAGAGAGAGCTTGCACAGACAGACCATGAGAAGAAGAAGAAGAAACAAATGGGTAAATTTTCTGGAAAAACACTTTCTTTTAATATAAAAGTCATATTTTAGATACATGCATGCCCAGTTCTTTAGATACCACATCCATGTGATGTGTGCCTATGCCTGTGTCAATGTCATGGTGTGTCCGTCACTGACACATCATGCTTCTGGAAGTGTCAAAGTAACATAGACAATTTTGCAACATTAAGGACCAAGCCAGCAATATTGCAATGACTTGATGGCAGCAAAAATCACAATTTTCAACTGGCTCATGCTTGCTTGCTGTTAAAATCATAGAAGCACCTCAATGTCTTTTGTAGGCCTGGACATAATAAGAAATCTCAAATCCTGATGGTGATCCAATATCAAGGATTTATCTGCAATGGAACCAAGTAACACAACTTGAGAGTCTATGAATCTCCTCCCTCAACAAGGCAATAACAAAGGTGAAAGAGCTTCCTTGCTTCAGAAGTTTGAGAAAGTCTTACTCAACAGGCATGCATGAAAAGAAAGAACAACCACAATGTACACTAGCAAAAATGAACACTGGAAAGTTTCTAAACACTAATGGATACTGTATGACAACAAAAAAGAGCTAACGCAGCCAAGACTAAAAGGACATCCTACATAAAAAAAAAGCTTGGAGGAATACGTGTATCAGGAAACAATGAAAATACAAGATCTACAGAAAGCGAGAAAGAAAAAGTAGTTGATAGTGCAGAACCGGTATCTGCTGTAAATTTAGATGCAAGAAAGTGAAACAGTTGTCTTTCCCCCAGCCTGATGATTTCAACAGATATAGAGTACAAAGTACAGCATACCATGAGGAAGTCCAAGCATGATGAGACAAGCTTTTCATTTCCAGCAGACTTGTGGAGAATAAGCTCATCAAGGATTTCCTCAATATGCTCCTTGTTGAAGAGAATAAGAGAACATTTGGTTGTTAACGTACCAAAGAAATCAAACAAAGGATGCCTATCTCCGAGGATCTTCAACAAGTCATCCTACAAAGTAGACAAAAAAGCCTCATGGACATTGAATCATATACAATCACATTCAAACATGGTAAGAGATGAACTATCTGCTTCCATGATCTTTCTGAAGCACTAAAAAGGAATACTCACACGGCCTTTTAAAGCTTGTGTGGTACTAGTGTTAGTATCAAGAAGACTAGTTAGAATCTTCCAAACATTATTATCCTTCAACTGATTAAGGGTTTGAAAATCTTCTTCTGCTTTGGCAGGATCTTTAAATGACCGAGCCAGGGTCCTAATGCACCCTGAAGTTCTCTCTAGAATATCTGTAGTATCTTTATCCTGCAAAAAAATAAAGATTATGATTACACATTTTGGCACTTCTGACATCCAATACTTGAAGAAGAAAAGATACCTGGTATTTCTTTCTAAGCGCCAGATACCGCTTCATTTCTTTCTGCAACCTGCAATCCAAGGAGAAACCCCCTGAAAATCCGGCCAAGACCTATCAAATACTAGAAAGTGGAAAATGGGCTTCTTAAAAAGAGAGACAGGAAGCATGACAATGAAAAGGCTAACCTTTGTTTCTGCAGAAAAGCTTGTTCAAGGGCCTTGATCTCAACTTTTTCAAACTCGGAGAAAGCTGCAATCCAGTTTCTCACTTTTACTTTAACTGAGACTTCAGTGGGCAACAACGAGTCTGATAAAAATTTCTCTATTGCTTCATATCTGCACAAATGGTACGACCAGATAACATGAAATATTGATGCCCAGAAACATAAAACAAAAAGTAATGCCCACACCTCAAATCTTTGTCATAGAAACATCTTAGAATTTTCCCAGGAAGCCATCTATACTCATTTTGCTCAATCGAACCATCTGAAAACTTCAAGCATTGCAGTCGATACAGTTCCACCAGCCTCTCCAAAGTATACCTTTTGACAGTGATCTGAAAGTTATCTGAGGTCACTCATGCAATCTATTCAACAATACACATATTATACTGCCAAGAAATTTGAGGAAATGAATGTGTAAATAGAATAAAAAGAACAGTACAGATTTATCCCGAAGGCGCTCTGCAACAAACTTGATAGTCCCAATTGCAACAGACTCTAAACTATGTCCAGCAACATCACAAATTGCACCAACAACTTGTTCCCGAACACTTTCATCATAGTCTAACAATCGATCACAAAGGGCAGCTGGAAATGTCAACCCACCTCAAGGTCAATTGATGCATCCAATATAACTAGTTTGTTTGGCACATATATCGAAAAATAACCGACTCCAAATTTCTTTCTTACAGATAATCTCAGCAGCTTCAGGTCTGAAAGGATTAGATAGCAGGCAACCTTTCATATGCCCGACAACAGCAGTTCGAATGTCAACCACTCTGTCTGTCAGCCTCTTAAGGAACTCTGAAAAAAGGGGCCGGAATGGCTCAGAGATGGTGCGACCAGGTAATGCAAACATCCGTCCAAGCAGGTTTACTGATTTCAGCCTAATATCAGGTTCATTTGCCTGAAAAAGATTAAAACTTAATTACAAGGCTACACTTGTCCAATATCGAGGCATCTTTAGCTACAAACTGAAAACAAATAAATAACAAGGATTCTATGTCTCATTTGGCAGGTTTGATCATGAAGTAACGTTAAAAACGAAGTAATTTCAACATAAAAGGAGCTGAATCTTAAGAAAATACATGCATGACAATCTTGAACCTTCACTAGTCAAAGTACTTTTATTTCCAGGCTCTGCCTCATTTGCATATTACATCAGTACTCTCTAACTGCTGGAAAGGTACAGACTGGCCCAAACAACATACCATTTACTGCAACCAAGATGTTCCACTCTTATCAAGAAACCATTTGTGGAAACAAATTCTCATAAAAAGAACACCACATTTTAAGAGGGGTAAGGCATAATATGATAAAACATGTCATAAACCACAAAAAGAAGAGCGTAAAAACTCCTTGACTTAAAAAAAAAAGTTTATTCAATTGTTCATCCAAAAGCACTAGAAGAACAAGAACAACTTCACTAACCTCAAATTAACATATAGACAAAAAAATAGACAAATTTCAGCATAAAGTACCATAGTAATTCATGCCAAGTCCAAAATAATTAATCAAATACCCGGGGGGGTGGGGGGTGTGTGGGGAGGAACATTATTAATATCTATGCGCATCATCTCCTCCCTTCCAATACACATTGTATCAGTCAATCGCCGTAATGATGCAAGGCCCCATAAGGGCCTTTACAGATGTCAGCCAAATATGGGGTTTATTTGAGCCATATTAGCCAGTAATGGCCATCAATTCAGCCATGTATCAACCAACATGTAAATAAAATAATAGTAGACAATTGAATTTTTTTAATTTTCAATTTACATATTAATGAGCTATGATTCATACAAGCTGATGCATATCAGCCGAAGGAGCTGTACCAGTGAATGCCTCAAAATGAGGTGGGATCCAACATTTAAATTGCTGGTGTATCCTCAACAGGTGTAGAATGTCATGTTTTAGGGGTTTAACTTGTCTGAATTTCACTGGGCCTTATAATGTACATGGCTTGATTGTCATGGTCAATTTCACAAGCACCCTTCAAGTATGACAAACATTATACTATCAATAAAGTTTCAGTTATTGAATGAAGTCTAAATGGATGAAATATCATAAAATTCAAGCATTGGAGTTCAAGAACCAAGCATCCAAGAAGAAACATGTCCTGTATATTTTCAGTATAAGAATACAAGATTTTTACAGGTACAAGGGCATTACACATGGATTTCATATAATGATAAATCATAACTTACAATATAACTTAGTGCAGCATAATATCCAACTGTTTACACCAATCAAATAAGATCAGGGCTAAGATGAACTTCATAATCTTTATCAATCTCACGTAAAACATCCAATCCATATAGAAATAGCAAATCATCCAACAGATAAGTAGGAAAATTTTGGAAATAACTCACATAAGAAATCAAAGCACAAGATGATAAAAGAAAGTACCAGCAGTTCTTCCAGCATGTAGGGAGTGACTCCACGTAAGAATTGAGGAGAGCAATGATAAATATCGTAAATAATTTCATGATGATCAAAACAACTACTTTGAGAACGAGCATTCCTTGAGATTGCTGATATAAGGAACTGATTTATGTATGGCTCAAGCTTGCCAGCACACTGTTCAATGACACTAATAGCCAGTTCTTGTCCAGCCGAAGATATATCCTGGTGTCCACAAATTCCATTAGTATTTAAGAGACATCACATGTGTGAGACCAACCATGACCACAATAAAAAATGTGTGCACAACATACACTTTCATGTTGACCAAGCGCAGACAATAAAGCAAGTAATAGATCCTCCTGGACATCCTCACTTTCATCAACTAGGAGAACCATAATTGTCTGCATTGACATAAGGACAGCTTCCGGATGCTCATTACTGCACATGCAAAATATCCATCAAAAACATGTGACAAAGTCAATGGTTCAATCAAGTACCAAGAGAGTTCCAATAACCTAAGCTCTGAAAATGGCTCACAACAAATACTATCCATCTGTTGTCATGCGACTATGTGAGTGCATGTAAACCCAGAAAAAATCGTGAACAGGGATATTTTTCTCCAATGTTTCGGTAGGGCTATCTCAGCCTTTCAGCCATATGTGTCACATGCTAAATTTTGTCTTCTACTTTTGCTGCTTCATCATTTTGCAATAGCAATGATGTTCCTCGTGCATGCTACCAGAAACATGTGAAAAGAAAACATAATTTAACCCCATTGTATGTGTATGAGAACATAAGCATGTTTGAGAGTATATGTGCACATGCACACAGACAAGAGAGAGAGGGAGAGAGCATGAAGTATAAAGACATGCAAAAAGAATACAGAATTCTGACTAAGGGTTGATTTCAAAATAATATGCCAGTTCATGCAACTAAATTATGTTCTTTTTTTTCGGTAGTTGTGCCACTAGTCAGAATGGTTCAAATGGTGAAACAACAAACTTTATGGCAATTTCCATAAATAAGACATGCATAAGGTTGAGGCCTGATGCATCTGTTAGAATACCATTTCAGAAGAAATGTGAGCCTTGTTCGGAATCTTTTCATTGAGAAAGGGTGACAGAGTCTTTTCGGAACCCATTGCTTATAGGTGTGCATGTTTGCATGCTTATAGACATGCCCAATACATAATCACATACTTTGATTTGTTGATTCAGTTGTCAAACTTTGGTATTTGGCTAGTAAAAGAAAGCATCTATAGACATATGAGATGACACTACTAAAAACTGCTTAAACTGTTAATGTGGACCCACCATTCTGATTACCATTTGGCATAACTGCCTTCTCAAGCTTACTAATTTTGACACTCTTTACTGCACCAGCATTACCCTTTAATTTCAGTGGGGATTATGGGCCTAACACAACAAGTACAAAATGGAAAAGAGATAAACATAAAAAACATTACAAGTGCAATCTGCTAACCAATTTAACAATAACAGCCTTAGCAAGTCATGCACAAGAACACAAATGTAGCAATGAATGCTTATTGGTAATTCAGAAACTAAAAAATTTCACAGAAAATACCTGGCAATAGAGAGAAATGTACTGAACATTTCATTCACTAGATCGTTGCATTCAAGATCCAACATGACAACACAGGACCTATATTTAGCAAGAGTCTCCAGAATAGCAATCATTCTCCCAAAAGAAGGACTATTTATCTCATCTAAACTGCTAAAGGTCCCCACAATTACACGAAATGCGTCCTGCAGAAATGTAACATAACTAAGATCAGTGGAGTTAATCCCAATGTCAGCTGTTCAGTTTGAGTGTGGGTTTTGACAAACTCCTGTGGCGTCAGCATGCCATTAATATATGCAGTTGACCTTGAGATCTCCAAAGACCAGTTAAGCAATTATGAAGTACCTATTTAAGCAATTAACTTTCAATGCCGACAAACTTACCCTTAACACATCGTCATTGTATGGAGGCACTGGTGCTGTTATCCTCATTATCTCACAAATGCAAGCCGATACCAGAAGTCTGACATCCCTATCTTGCTGGGCCAGAAGCTCAGCCTTTGCTACTGCATCAGCACATGATTGCACAGCCACCAACAATGATTTTGGTGGTGATTGGTCAATCTCAGACAGGCAATTTGTGGCTTGCTACACAACATGACATGCATAAGATGAAGGATCAAGTGAGACCGGATTTACATATTACAAATACAAGTTAACATATGTCATTGTAAAACTGCATGTTGTTATGAACATACAGCTGGACATTTTCATGATTCACAACAATACTGATAATTGAAGTGGATACCTACCTATCTCCTGGTTAACCAAAAGTACGCATCGCTTTCACTTAAGGTTCATGAAAGCAAAATGATGAAAAGTGAATACTTAATGAGGATAATAAACTAATGTTGATTGAATTTTATTAGCTATCGACTGAGACAAAAGAAAGACCACAGTTACCAGGGTACGAACTTGAACCGTAAAACAAAAAAGGTATGCATATTCATGTGAATGGACAACTAACATCATGCTTGAAAGTGGAACATTCTTCAGTCACATATCGCGAGGAGTCATACAAATCCCAATTGGACAAACAATTTCCATGAGAAAGGTCAGATATTCTTTTAACGGATAAATATGTAAAACAGAGCATAAAAATCTAAAAGACCAATTACTAAACTTCAAAAGGAACTTCCTGGCTTTAACGCAAATAATTTTGTACAATAGATGTTTCTCGAAAACCTATGACATCAGCAAATTGGTAAAGAAACAAATCCGATGGACTTCCGTTTGTACACTGCAAATACAGATAAAAGTATGTATATGCATGTAAAGCAGTGCTCCTGGCCCTTTAACTTTCAACAAAGATAAAAGCCAGAAGCCTAAAACACATATATTTGATTCCAAGCAGATATTGATTTGGTCATACCAACAGGTAGTTCTTGGAACAGCCCAGAAAAAAATTTAAATTCGTTCCTTATACATGATTTTGTTGTTTTACCCAAAAAGGACGAAAGCAAAATTTTCTTCCATGTAAAAAAGAGAATACCATAATATCAGCAGAACGTTCTGAAAGGGCTCTGGATAAATGGAGCATTACGAGGGAATGTCAAAAGAATAAAAGGAATTTATCGAGGACGCCATAACAAGCACCAAAAGAATAAGAAAAAAAGATGAAGCAAACATGAATCAATAATTCGTGTTTCGAAAAAGAAAACGACGGATTAGAAAGAAGAATTCCGTCCCCAGCAAAGACAAGCATGGAGATGGTAATGCAGAATAACGAGTTACCTAATCGACTGAAAAAAACATATGAAATTGGGAATGCGCCAGATACAATTTCAGCTCCGCCGCGGGCGATGAGCGAAAGGACGACCCGAAAAAACGCAGAATTCGATCGAGGGAGAGTCCAGTAAGAATGTCGAAACCCTCACCTTAAGGAGCTTCACGAGGGAATCCTTCGAGTGGGGAAGGTTCGCGAGCTTCGACCCGATTTCCTTGAGCGCCTGCCGAAGATTCTGCGCCATGACTTCCCTTCCTTTCCGCTTCCTCTTGGTAACTCCCGACGCGAGTCTGAAGTCACAGTCCGTCTCCTTCCGCCATTACTGAGACGCGGGAACCAAAGCCCGGACCAGAGACGAGAGACAGAGAACGAACCTCCACGGAATCGAAACGCGGAATTCAATCCAATTGAATCAGGCGCGATCACAGACGCTTGGGTTCCTTAAGTAGAGCGAGAACCGAACGACGAAAAATGACAGGAAGGTTGAATTCGACAAGCGCCCTAATTCAACGGAGTCCATCGAAGTTGCTGCTGGTCCGTCAGAAACTTAGGTGACGTAATGTCGAAAATAACCTTTTTCCCAGATGAAAAGTTTGGTAGACTAGTTCAATCTTAGCAGATCTCATAAAAAGGCCGTTGGATAGCAGCAAGAACACTATGTTCTAAGAACACGTAATTCGAAAACATGCCCTTCAAAAAGAATGATTATACATGTTAATCATTATTGACAAGTAAGCTTATATGTTATCTATTCATATCTTGCAAACATTTACTTATTTACACACTTGTTTCTTCTTAAAAACTTCAATCTAAATATTAATGTCTTTTAACCAAAAATTTATTGCTCTACATTTAAGATATTTAAAGTGAGAGCTGGTTACATATACTGCTCTCTGCACAAAAAAATTATACATCTAGATATAAAGACCAGAATACCTTCGATTAATAAAAATGAGATATAAAGGCAGAAAATATAGTGAAAAAGATAAATGTCCAACAAAAAAAAAAATCATAAATCCCTATAAAGTGATCATTAGAAAGGCAAACTTTTAAAAAGTTGTTCACAAAAAAAAAAAGGGTTGCTAGCACCCTTGGAGACATTAGGGGTATGTTTGTCAATTGAAAAATCTTAGTAGGTTGATGCAATTGAGTACCCATTCCCTCTGTTTTGCTGTAAACGGGTCGGGTCCAATAGATTTTAATGTGTTTGAAATCCGAACCAAGTCATGCAGCGAAAATGAATAAAACGGTCGTAACGGATCCGATCCATTTGCATCCCCACTATGAATCTTTTAGCAAATGGAAACCAATGGAGCAGCGCACTGCTTTCAAGCCGTGGCAGCCAATTCTGCATCAACGTCGACGAAGGAGAAACAAGTTTCATCTCAAACTTATGCAACAGCCGAATGCATTGAAAACAGAGGCAGGATCAGGGAATTTATTTAGGGGTGATATCATTACTTAATGAAAGAATCCGAATGGAGTAATATAAACATTTTGTTTAAAATGTATGCCTTTGATTACATCTTTTAATTGCGCTCGAGTGCATGATTACAACAGATCTTACAAGGGCTTTCGGTTAGAAAAACACCATGTTCTTGGAACACATGTTTATTTAACACATATTTTATAATACCATGCTTTGTTTTATTTCAGTGATTGACATTCATAATCACATCAAGTTTAGTGCAACAAAAATATAGGGTTATTGGATCATGTATTTTAAAATAATGCGTTGCAAAAATCAGTGTTACTAGGCACAAGGAAATGAAATTTCAGTAACTTCAATTTAAGCCTTGAGCCCCTTGCCTTGTGATATTTTACAAAAATATGGAAAAGAGAAAACTGAATTGTTTAGGAAGACAAGCCTGTATAATCATGTCCATGGCTTTATTTTGGAGCTCAATCTTCAATCTCTCTCTGTCTCTTCTTCTCCCTCTCTCTCTCACTGAGATTGGCTTACAAACAGACACATGTTTCATACTTGGAAAAAATCTTTCGAACTTTTAAGATACAACAATGCTGGATACAACAATTCTAACACTATCTTGCCTTACAGCATGAATACAACGGAATGGATTAAATTTCACGCAGAGAACTACTGAATATACATTTCAGGCGGACGAAACACAAACTACAGATGCAACAGATAAACACCTTATTAGGACCCAAGTATGGAGATTGAAGCTTACAGGACTCGCATGATCTTGATCTCCCCAGATTGGTTCCGAACTATTTTTCCTATGTTGGAACTTTCTGTCAATTAAGGCCATTCCTGCAATAAAGAGATGTCACAAACTTGATTGGCAAGTTATCGAGAAAATAATGCAAAAACCAAACATATCAGGGTTAAGTTTTCACCTGCAGGAGAGTTAGAACAACTAAAATAATATATCATGAGAGCAAGAGACTGGTCCAATTTTTTATATGTTTTAGCAAACGAACATATTAATATAGACCTGTAAACTTTACATTTTGTAATTTTAGCTCAGAAAACGGTTCATACCATCGTGAACATCAGTTATGGTGGATTAGTAAACAAATTGGACGTTGCTAGTTTTTTCAGTAAACGTCAGTAAGTACAGAGATTTAAAAAAGTCTCAGTGAAATACCAGCAGTGGCAAAGCTAGAAATTTCTAGCTAAGGAGCACCAACACTTCGATTGAAAGTTTTTACCCGGCAGCCAATATATGAGTAAATGTCGATGAGGTACTAATAGAGAAACAAGCAATTTATCCGGCTTGTGTGGGCAACTGCCCAAGAGAACCCACATGTGGCTTCCGCCACTGAACACCAGCAGCTTTGGAATTCTACTACAGCCTAACAACGATCCACAATATTGCAGGAACGAATGCAAGAGAAAGAAAGTTCACCGTTATAAGAAGTTTCCCCCCAAGAACGCAAACCAAAACTGCAGTGGAAGGTCCGAATTTAAGAGCAGCGACAAGCATTAATCTCGTCTTAAGTTTTTAGGTTTCCAATTCAACAAAAATACAGCATGCCGCAAGCAACTCACCAAGCACAGTAAAGTTCAGAATCATGGGTTTGAGCAGATCAGACATTAATACTAGCAATTAACAGTGTAAAGTAAATAGTTAAATAGAAACATGAAAGAGTACAAGAAAATATGCAATGGTTCTCATGCTTGGTGTGAACAGACAAAGTGGTCGTTTAGTATCCTATATCAACAAGCAATAATGGTGCCATTATGACCACTAGGACCAGGGGTTACGTTCTTATTTTCACCAACTGGCAAGTGAAAAAGGCGAACTTAATAAGATGCAGAAAAAGGACATCCTTACGAATAAGAAAAAAAAAAATCAAGCACCTCAAGGAAATGAGCAATCTCCAAAAGCATTCTTTGATGCGCGCAAGGGACTCAACACTGTACTGTTCTCAATGTCAGATAAGATTTCCTGGATACTCAAAGGTAGGCTACAAGAAAAGCTCGCGACAGGCTTCAAAGTTGGCAAAATAGGAACCAATGCATCTCCATTGAGAATCTGCAGAACCTTTCTCATGGTTGGCCTCTCCACGTGATTCGGATGAGCACAACTCAGGCCCAGAAGTAGCATTCTCCTCATCTGCTCTTTATCAAATTCACCCTTCAGCCTGGGATCAACAGCTTCCAGGAGCCTACCTTCACCATATAATTCCCATACCCAATCAACCAAATTCCTCACTCCACTTTTTAAACTTTTTTCGATTGGTCTCTTGCCACAAGCAACTTCAAGTATCACCACGCCATAACTGAAAACATCGGTTTTTTCTGTTGCCTTTCCATACTGAAGATATTCAGGAGCAAGATAACCCATGGTTCCTGCTGTAAGAGTAGAATCTGGGCTCTTATCATGTTCAATGATCTTGGCCAACCCGAAATCACCCAATCTTGGATTAAAATTTGCGTCCAGCATTATGTTGCTGGTTTTCACATCTCTGTGAATAACTTGCTTCTCGCATTCGTAGTGCAGGTACATTAGAGCTGATGCAGTACCAACTGCTATGTTATATCTCTGTGACCAATTCAGTACTTCTCTATCATCTTCTTGGTAAAGGGCACTATCAAGGCTCCCATTGGGCATGAACTCATACACAAGCAGCAGTTCACCTTTTTCACAGCACCAGCCTTCCAGCTGCACAAGATTTCTGTGCCTCAGGCAAACTATAACTAGAAGCTCCCCCATGAAATCGTCCATACCCTGATTAGCATGCTTCGATCTCTTTACAGCAACAGTCATTCCGGACTCAGGAAGGATGCCTCTATAAACCGTACCAGATGCTCCGTATCCCACCACATTGCCCTTATTGAACCCCCTTGTTGCAGTTCTGATCTCTCTATAACTGAAATTCTTCGGACCTTTTAGCATTTCTTGCTTGAAATTCTTCACAGGCCTTGTGAGTCTCCATCTTTTTACAAGAACCCAGCTCAAATATCCCATGATCATGCATATAATGATCGATCCCGAGATTTTGAGACCCAGATTCAGTTTTCTGCTCCAACAATTCTGATTATGGCACCTTGGCTGCGAAAAACCGAGTACAGGCTTGCCCTCGCCGTCTGTTGCTACACTGTGAGGAGGCGAGAGCCCCTTTGACTCAAGTCCATCAGTTTGGAAGCTCCATTCCTCAATGGTGTGAAGTTCAGTGCTCCCCTCCGTCGAACCCGAAAATCCCACATACATAAACTCCTCAAAATACTTCGACAGATCGATATCGACGGAAAATTGGGGATTCAGAGGCTTCAAACTCGTGTAACTCATCCACGTCATGAGCCTATTCATGTCATTCCTGTACTCAATCCAGGCCGTGATCGAAGTGCCGTTCTTCAAATCGATTCCCACAGAACCTGCATCAAGTGTTTGAATAGACGAGAGGTTCCCGACATCCAACCCCACGTGATTCGCGTTCGGGTCCCCAAGTCCCGCGTCAAAGAACGTATCAAATTCGACCGCGATGAACTTATTATCATCAGGGGAGCTCGAATTCACGAGGCCTAAGAATCTTCCCGGACTTCCGATGGTCTCATTGTTTGGAGACAAGAAAAATGTGATCCCGTCACCGTATGAACCAGGGTTCGCGTTGGTAATGGAGAAGACGAATCTTGAGAAGAAAGAAGCAGAGGAATTCGACGCGGGGTCGAAGAACCTGAAGGGGGAGTTGTAAAGAACGCTACCTGAGCTCGAGGCCGGCACGTTGATCTCTCTGGTGAGGCCGATGGTGCCATTGCGGAGGTAGGCATCACCAAGCAAGGTGAGGTTCCGAATGGTGAAAGAAGGGAAATCGAAGCTCGCGTTCTCTGCACATGATGCATAAGACAGGAGGAAAGAGACTAAAGAAAGAAGAAAGAAGTAACATCTTGAATATGATTTCATAGCGGAAGACCGTCACCAATACATGGAGAGAGGAAGAGAAGGGAGAGAGAGAGAATAAGAAGAAGCAGAAGCAGAAGCAGAAGATAAAGGAGCAGAAGAGCAAGGGTTCGGATGAGAAAATTTTGAAAATGGGGTTTAAACGGTAAGGAGGAGGCTGGTGGGGTCGGTTGATAAGTAGAATTACCGAAGCGTCCCTGATTCTTTATTTTTTTGGGTAGACACCATCAAAATATTGAACGGTTTTGCTAGTGTTCGGACCAATGAGACCAATTCATTCTCACACACTCTCTCTCTGAATAATCCATACTCTGATGCTTCTTAATTTCTCCTTTATAGATTTTTGAGAAATTTCTTGATTATTGTGGAATTATTGGTAAATTCTAATTCGAGCGCGAACCAACTTGGACAAATTAGGATATTTATTTTTTTGAAAAATAACGGTCTTACTGTGTTCATTGAGCAACTCACAGTTACAAATGTTAAACCATAGTTGGAAAATTTATCATTGCAAAAGGAAAGAAAATTTCCATTTACTATCTACCTTTTAAATTTCATGTTTTTTTCTTGGTATGGACACTTTCAAATGCTACATCTATTGAACTTGTATTAAGCCGTGTGTGTGTGAGAGAGAGAGATCATCTCACTAAGTTATGCTAAGACAAGCATCAAACTCTGCATTATGGATCATTTAATTCGGTAGAAACAAAAATTACCCATGAAAATAGATCAACTTTAATTAATAGTTTGTCATTTACTATTGTACTTCATTTTATTTCATTTAAACATAATTACCTAATAGATGACAAGCTGTGACAAAACGTTAATATAGATGAGGCAAAAAAAGAAAAACAAAGCACAAAATACAAGAAGGAGAGCGAGAGAGAGAGAGAGAGAGAGTTCTATTTAATAGATTTTTTTGCAACTTTAATCCAAACAAATTTTCGGAACCACAACGGACCCGTTCCCAAGTTGTTGGACCGAGGAGCTTTCGTAAAGATCAGGGGCATTTTAGTCATACAGAAAAGAGCGACGATCCAAAGAGGGGAGAACGCCGCACCTTGTGTGGGACTTGCGCGTAGAGCCAAGCGCACGGTCAAGATTGATGACGTCATCATCTGCTCATCCATGGCGAACCCAACGGCTCGAGCCCCCCGAGAAATTCCAAGGAACGTTGCGTGTGAACGTGTTTTAATATCGAAATTGCCCTTGGAGTGGATCGATATGAACGAGTCAAGCTTCGGACTGCTGGTCAGAACACAACGACGCATTGAAAAGGGCCACAAGGACAGAATCGTCAATTTAATTTTCTTACTTTCTTCAGGAAAAAACACAAGGGATTTCTTTATAATATTAAATAAATTAACATTTTAATACAAAGAAGTTATTTTTGCTCAACTATCGCTATATGGATTCCAAAATTACATGTCACAAAAAATATCCGGTCTAATACACGGCTAGTCACGTGGATCCGCTTGTGTTCTTAGTCTTTTGTTTTCCTCCCTCTCTAAAAAGTGTCCCGTTGACTATGGCAGTTGTCAAAATGTTCACATTCTTGATCCATAGCGTGAAAAAAGTTGCAGAGACTTCATTTTTTCATGTTATCAAGCACCCTTTTACAGTTAAACATGTTATAGTTCCATCCATCGTGAGAATTCAAGGAAGTTGTACGTTACTCAACATAATGAAAAAGAAACAGAAGAAGAAGGCCTTGGATCTTTCCGGTAAAAATAAGATCTACAACGATCTTCATTAGATAATGAAATCAGACTGTACAAAATGAGCGGGCTACCTACCCAACACGAGGTAGTGACAGTAGCTTCAGAGCATGAAACCATGTCAGTGGTGAAGATTTACAACTTTATGTATCCCATTTTAAGTTTATACTGATACTCTTCTTGCTGGGTGAACCTATCGTTCAACCAACAGCCACTTTCACCGCGTCCGTTTCGATCACGATACCTGCTGAAGTTATTGCTTCCAAGAACTGCACACAAAAAGACTTAAAATTCTCAGTATTCCTCCTTGATCGAGTCATGAAAAGGTGGAAAAATCAGAAAGCAATAGGAAAACTCAGGCCAAATCGTCTAGACATCAAATTGCTGAGACACAGCTGCTGTCCTCTTCTCCAGAGCAGGTTAATTGCCCAATTATGAAACCTTATCCACCCAAACGGTATATATGGGTGTTGATTCAATTGCATGTGGAAGAAAATTGAAAAACACTGATCTTTCACTTTCTTGCTGAGATCTGATATTGAGAATTTCCAGAGGAGATATCTCAGAGTATTTCTGAAGAATTTTTTTTAGGAAAATTCAAGGTAATTAGAGAATAACTAAAATAGAAGAATGTTTGTTAGAAACATATATAGAAAAAGCATGGTAACATTAATGTAAAAATAAGAAAAAAGGAAGCAGCTTAGTGAAATTGGTGGAAACGCAGTTTCATTGGCTTAATCACCGTATAACTTTCAAAGGGACAAAAAATTGTACTAAGAACTCCCAGTGCAGAGACAGAGAATGTGCATAAGTTTTACAAATAATTCAACTTAAGAAGTTAAGAACACAATCGTGGTGATACATTTCGAGGTGAATTTATTATTTTATTCCGGCTTTCTGAGGAAGCCGTTAAAAATTGGAATATGGTGAAACGTTATGCATCTGAACTTTACTCTCAAATTTCAGAACTGTAAAATTTACGTGCTTTATCTGGTCAAACATTAAAAAATTGTTCATATTGGTCATCATGCTCAGGTACTTTGCTGTCTAAGAGACCTTAAACAAACTGACTTGGACTTGAAAAACTGGTCTCCATGGAAGCCAGATCAAAACATGGTCTCGGTTGGCCATAGTTAATTGAACTATAGCTCTTCCGTTGGCTTTTTCCAAGTTCAACAAGAAAGGAAAAAGGCGATGGAATAATTTTCAAAATGAAAAAAAAAAACCCTCACCTTCATTTAGATTGCACCCTTTTATACTGGGGAAAATTACATCAGGATCAACATGTTGCTGTCTACATAGAACCGGAATTAAATTCTCTTTCCTGCAAGAACATCAAGTTTAGCTGCTTTCTGAAATGAGAAAGCCAAACACGAAAAGGAAACATGCTACATCCATTACCTAGCCCAGGAAGGTATAAATTTTCTTCGAGCCATGTCATCATCTTCTTCCTCCTCATCATCAGACCCTCTATATGGAGACATTTCATATTGCATCTCTTCAGTTTCTTCAATGCCAGATGAACAACCCTTGTCTACGTTTGCAAGGGTATTGGTGCCGATTAACTACAGTAAGACCAGTAAAGTTTTAGTGGTCATTCACAACTTCAACCAAAAAAAGAAAACTAGATATGAAGTCCAATATACTATTCTTCAAAGTTCTTGAGACAACGTAGAAAAACACATTTGCAGCTCTTCAGATATATTATACATGGATGCTCATCCATGCAAAAATAAAAGTGATATATTCATCTACAATTCTGACCTTTCACATTCCGTCCATGGCCGTGAACATATTTGAAATAAGAAGGGTCAATCAGTTAATTTCTTTTTTCTTTCTTGTTAAGCTGCAGATCAAGAAACTGTGAATCATCTACGTACGGTTAAGAAGATTGTTTTCTGGCATTTGTTCAAGCTACCCAACGGATGACAAACAGTAAATAAACACAATAGCTAGGAGCAAGTCTAGGTAGAAAAGGAACCAAGAAAGTTTGAAATATGTTTACCTTTTTTTGAAAATTTTGGCAAAAATATCACAATATTTTCATTTTATCATATTTTCATAAAGTGACAATAAACTATCATCTTCTCCGTTCCACACGGTGCTTTTATGGATAATTTTGAAATATTGCCAATATTTGTGGCGATTGCATTAAATGTACAGTTAAAGGACCAGACGCATCCCACATCGTTGCATGCAGTAGCAGTCGACAATGTAGAAGTCTCCCATCATTTAGAGAGTAGAGTAAACCACAGTGGTCAGGGTAATGTTTGCAGAGGATAGAAAACAAGCGACATTTGACTATTTGAGTCTGAAATAGAACTATACATAGGAAGGAAGATTTTGTGAATATGTATACAGGAAGTGCAATCCAGGAAATTCATTATAGAAGGAAAAATAACCTAAGATCTAAGTGGTTAGTAATTCACAGTTGAGATGCAGATGATTCCAAGTTCAAACATTTAGAATCAACAAAAAACGTCCTTTGAAAAATTGAGAAGCTACCTTGTCACGGAGAACAGCAACCGCTTCGCCTTCTCCACGAACATGCTCAGATGGCCCAGCATCACTAGCACCTACTATCCCTGTTCCTGAAAGTGCGGTTTTCATTTGTTCAATTCCATCTCGCCCTTTCTCTACCTTCTGTCTTTTCGCCTCTTTCCTCTTGAATTCGTCCTTATCAACCTATCGAAACAAACCCAAAATAAGAAACGAAGAAAGAGATGGTAACGAACCAGATGGCCTGAAATATAGGTAATATTTTAAAAGGCATCCGTTCCAAAACTGGAATAGCTTAATATTACTTTGTGCTGCAGTTCTTTCTCCTCAGCTAATCTGAACTGTTTGCGTGATTCTTCAATTAGTTTGCGCTTCCTTTCCTTCTCTTTTTTCTCTTCCTCGTCCCTCTGCTGTCGCTTTGCTAGATCAGCCCTCCTTTTCTGTTTTTTCTCCTCTTCCCTTCTTTTCTGTTCTTCCATTTGTTTAAGATTTTCCAGCATCAATTTCTCTCTTTCTAGCTTCGCAGCTTCTTTCCTCATTTTCCTCTCAATTTCCTTTTTCTCTTCAAGGCGCTTTGCTGCTTCAGCGGCTTCCAAGGCTTTGACCTTTACATCTCTCTTGGCTGCAAAAGTGAAAAATGCCAAGCAGGTAAGCAGGTAAATTAAGCACGTCAGTTTTTTCCGTAGAAGAAGACGTGAAAAAACAAAATAACTTGAACTCTTACAGCAACCTGTAGTAATCATAAAGCTTTTATCAAGAGAAAATTTACCAGGAACTGGCTTCTTTTGTTGAATAAGAGGTACGAAGGATGAAATGTTGGCCACGATATTGTTCAGCTTCCTATCCTTTTCGCTGACAGCCTGACTTCCGTTCGCCCTTCCCACATTCCCCGACAATTTCGCCTTACTGGTCCTCTTGGGAAGAAAGTTGGAAACCTTTTCAGACTTGCCAACAGAAAAAGAAGGATATCGGTTCTCTTTATCATCCGTGACATTTTTTCGCTCATCACTGTGCTTTTTGCTCACACCACTTTCTTTTCCGGCAAAAGCTATCTCCATGTGATCCCTATTTGTGTTGTTGCTGTGCAAGAAAGTTTTGCCTTCATCATTAATATCTGAAGAGCCACATTGCGACATGCTGATATCCGCAAGCGCATTCTCTGGCATATTCATCCTCAAGCAGTTCCGTTTGGGAGATATTTCAGAAACATCATCAAGATCCACGTGTCCGTTTTCTTCGTTCATATCAGTCTCTTCTTCCTCAATTCGGAAACACGTAAGTTCTGGGTTTTTAAATTGCTTTCCCGAACTGCTGCTGTTCGATTTCAGGAGAGTTCTCTCAGAAAATTTTCCACTAGCAGGGGTTGAGGCAGCAGGGCTCCTAATACCCTTCCGAAGTTTAGCATCTGAACGGGCATTGGAGCCACAGTAAGAACCCTTCAAGGAACCATCCATCAATTGCAAACCTGAAATGCAGCGTATCTCATGAAGGATGCCATCTTCACCTGCCGTAGTTCCAACATGTTTAAGGTCTTCAGCATCACATGGGAATGAGCCCCTCATGTGTTCCAGAAGCCCATTAGGTAAGGATTGATAAACGTCTGGAGTCGAATGGATCTTATACTTCGCAGTGGCATTTGAACGTGGTGTTAGAAAAGAGGTCGACTTGCATATCTGAGGACCATCAACAGCAGTTGTTTTGAAACTTGAAAAATCCAAATAATCATACAATGTACTACCTTCCATGACTGGTGGTTCTTCACAAAAAATAGGAAGACCTACACTGAATCCTTCGAACACTGGCAGTGAGTCGTCAACCCCAAATGTTGATGAATGTTTACCAGAGTAATCAAGAGAATCGCAAACAGTGGTCCGACTTGCAGGACACGATGGCGAAACAAATTCTTTTTCTTGATATGGCTGTTTTTTCTCCAAGTCTTGTTCAGTGTCACCTGTATGATGCGTATCAGACACGCAAGAACCAGCCTTCTCCTCCACAGAGTAATCCACACTTGTAACTTGAGGTTTAGTCCCACCAAGTCGCTGCAGATCATCTTTCGGATCCGAGCACTTATTGTTGTCTAGAACACTAATACCAAGCCTTTCTGATCCTTGCTGGTTCGTTAACGGATAATCAGAAGCTTCATTTACTTGCTCTTCAAATTCAGAAGTCTTCTGAAATGCCGAAGGTGTTGATGCATACTGGTCCTTCAAATCAGGTTCAACCTGTGAAGCACATAGACACACCATCGTTTCACTTGAGCTGCTTAAAAGTTAACGTCTAATAAATGTTTTTTATTTTATGTATAAAACAAGAAGCACCACCAACAGAAAAACGCGCTATTTTATAATCATTTTGACAAGTATTAGATTCAGCAAAAACGAAAGCAGGGTAAGGAGGACAAAAAGTAGAAAATAAAAAACTGACCTCTTGTAAGAAAATTGGAGAGCAGCCTGCTTGCGGCGAAGGCAAAAATTGCAATCGATCTATATCAGATTGTTCCGTAGACTGATGGGCTTCAACACCATCAAACCGAGCATCCAAATCCGAATCCGCAGCATGAATTTGATTAGATGTGTCATTATGGGATTCTACTATGGCTTCTGAAATTCCACTTGCAGATTCAGCATCCTCATTTTGAGTCTGCAGGTTGTCTCCCATCATTGATGGTGAAGTAATAGCTTTAGGATTCAGTTGGTTATCATTATTTGGTTGCATCCAGTATGCTGGACGTGAGAGGTCACAAACATTTCCCATGGGGTTTTCACTCAACTTGAAGCTTTGAGAAGAATGACGTGGCTTGCTTCCATTACTACCAGCCATAAGAGACGCATCAACATTTCTTTGATGGGTAAGAGAACGACTTCGCAGGAAGTAAGAAGCCTTACTTCCTGTCTTGCAATTCTTGGGCGATATATTCAAGACTGCAACACTCTTATCTACAGTACCACAAAGTGCAATTCCCACAGTTTCGTTCACCATATCCTTCAGAGAATAATCTAGATCTCTAACCTGCAAACCGTTTGAATGCACAAACTCATCTACTTTCTGCAACCCCTTACGTGAGGAAGAAGCTCCACGATTCTGATTTCCAGTGACAGAAGCCGTTTGTCTTTGGGTATCTTCTCCTCCGTTGAGGAAACAGGATGACATTGATCGTGTAATCCTCCTCTGAGTGCCAACAGAGACACCTTGTTTTCTAGGTTCAAGATTTGCTGAATCTGATAGCTTTCTGATCTTCAAATGATCACTCGACGAAAACCTAGTGGTATCCAGGTTAACTTCTGAGACATCCCCTTCTGTGACTTCTCTTTTGTTTTTTGTGCCAGTGACTTCTCTTTCGCTTTTTATGTGTTCCCGAGATGAATTGGTCGATTTTCTGAGAGTAACATCACTAACCTCTTTGTTTGGCATTGTATCATCAATTCCCTGTTGAAAATCGGAGCAACTACTACATTCTGGGGACTGAACATTCAGTGAATCAACCAACTTCCTAACCTCTGCCAACTGCTCAGCTGAAGATAAAACATCCTGCATCATATTACCTTCTGAAGCGTCCACGGTGGTCATCCCAATTTGTGAGCTTTCATTTGCTGACAGATCTTCCCCAGATACGACCATTTCTCTCTGTATCTGTTCAGAGAAGTCTTCCAAGTTCGCTAAATTAGCCGACTCTGGCTGCATGTTCTTGTTTTTCTCAAGAAGCTCGCTTTCAAGGATTTGCTCATCTAAATCAGGACGTTTATTCTTCACACTGCAATCTTCCATATCATCGAACATCAGCTCTTTGGGCTGAATTGCCAACATGTTTCCATAAACCGGCTGTCTTTCAGCAGCTTTTGCAATTTCAACTGAAGATAAACCACAAGGTGGGGAAACATTTCCATCATGCATTTGTTGTGTTGCTCTATTCCTTGGAGAACTTTCATAACCCAAAATTCTACATCCTATCTTGTCGTCACGAATTGACCCCTCCTTGGAGTTCAAAGGATGAACTGTCTTTTCAGTTCCAAAACCTTTGCAATATTTCAATGGGTCCATTGAGCGTACCCCAATATCCGACTGCTGACAAGCAAACCTGGGAGCTTGAGAAGCAAACCTGGACGATGCAACTCTCCCTGTATTTTCGTTTTCAGCAGCTTTCTTGTCATCAGTTTCCCTTTTCTTTTCACTGTTACGCTGCTCTAATGCTCGTTGCCTTGATCTCGACCGTGTAATTTTCTCCAAGGAGCGATCCGGTGCAATACAAACTTCAGAAGGCATTGCAGCAGTTTGAGGTGGAGGGTCACCATTTTGACTATCACCGCATATCTCATTGCCATTAGGTTCCCGAATATCTCCTCTCATTAGTGTTGACATATTGTCTGTCATGAATTCTTCACTAAAATCATGGGTCCCTATAGAATACAGAGCTTCTGACTTATTATAAGTGCAGAAACCAAGACTGGAGTTGGCAGTCTGCTTATGTGGCGGGATTAGTAGACCAGGAATTAGATCTTCTTTGCTCCCTATAAAGATAATTGTAACTTGTAATAAGTTTCCAAAAACAAAAGGTCGTGCAGACGTAATCAACAAGAAGAAAAGAATGAAAGATGGAAAATATAAAGGAAAAACACACTTAAGAAAATTTACAGCTCACATGTATATTGGCAATAATAATAATTTAAGAGGTGAAGCTACAAAGGAATTCAAGCGAACTTGAGCTTCGAATAAAAGCATGACACTTCGAAGCAACTCGGAGAGGGAGAAAGTAAAGAAAGGAATTTAACCATTTAGTAGACGAAATTCATTGATTAAGGTGATTGCAAATGTCATAGCTATTAGTCAAATCAAAAACCAGTTCTAGCAACATAAGACGTAAGCGATCAAAGGAGGAAAATTGAGACATGAAAATTAACACTGCCTACAGAAGTAGACCCATTAGTTCGGGTAAAGCTGGTTATGCCCAAGAAAAAGGTGTGTTAATAGGAATGGACAAGACATTGTACAAATTGGGTACAAAAGTTACATATTTATATATAAAGCACATTCATAGACAGCTTCAATCTTCCTCTAAACCTCATTAGCACCATCTGAAGAACTAGAACTGTGCCTCAGCATCAGTTCACCAAATAAAGGAAAAAACACACGCATTTCAATTGTTAATAAGCAAAATTCAGTCTGAGCAAAAGGGCTATAAAAACTAAACAAAGATTTGGCAATGTTCACAAAAATCTTGACGCAGTGCGCCACCCACTCTCCTCCCAACCCCCCCCCCCCCCCCCCCCCCCCCCCCCCCCCCCCACCCCCTCTTGACCCCCAAAAAACCAAAGCAAAAAGGTTAAACTCCTAGAGAAGGGAAACCCTAAAGGTGATGCCGTTTTCAAGAAAGAAGACAAAGTGCTAACCCTAACCCCAACATAATCAATTGTAAGAGAAGACAAACTTTCCAGCAAGAAAGCCAGCGGAGGGCCTACCAGGATGACAGCGATCCCCAGTTACCGTCGTGGCTCTGGCACCGGAGAGCCACGCCGGCGGTTGGATGCCTCTGAGAAGAAGCGACGACTGGAGGGCTTGGTCGAATAGCTGCTGCTGCTCCTTTAGCTGCCTCACAATCCGGTTCCTCGTATCGAAGAGCCCCATCAACATCTCTTCGCAACTCGTCATTTCTTCAGACTCCCTCTCTGTCTCGCCCAAAAAAGAAAGGGAACAATAATCCCAAGAAGAATAAATTTGACTAGAAAGCGAACAATTCGCTCAGCAATCTTGCTGATACAGAAGAAAATAGAAACCTAGAGAGGTACGGGGACGGAAGGATCGCCATATGTGAGAGAGAGAGAGAGAGAGAGAGAGAGCGAGGGAGGAGAGGCAGGGAGGCGGGGGACTGCGTCGACCTTCCGGCATAACGGATACCTCAGATCCGCTTTCAAATTTGAAACTTCTCTCCACTCTCGTGTACAAGCCTGTTACCATAATACCCCTGGTCTTGTGGAAGAAGGACGGGTAGAGTGTCTGCTTATACGGGTCGGGTCTTCTAGAACATTTTAACTGTTTTCTTTTTAACATTTTTTTTTACATACAATTTTTTTTATTTTTTACCTACCAAATGAAACAATTTATAATTATTTCATGAATATGTTTCAAAAGTTCGGATAGATTCATATAACACATTTTAAAGTGTTTCATAAATCTTTTTTAATTTTTGAGCCGTATTATTAATGAACATTCACATACCATTTCATTTGATAACCATAGCCCAAGTATGCCTTATGCCTTAAGTTTCATTTTTGTGGCAGAAAAAAAAAAAAAGACATTTCAAACTTCAAAGTGGCATTTAAGTATGTCATTCTAACACTCTCTATAACTTATTATTACCTATATTTGAGGTGATTTCAGATATTAGGCAGATATGATTTTTTTTTTTTGGCACCAAGAATTTAAGAACTTTGCTTTCTGAACTCTACAAAATTCTAATCAATTAAATTAGCTATCAAGTCAAATCTGAGATATATATGATGAGAAACATAAATTATGGTTTTCTAAGTCCTTAGTTTGCTAGAACCACAAATTTGAGGCTGGTCATTTAAATATAATGAACCGTCGGGGACTATGGCTGCTATCAAAAGCAAGAATCAAATGTGAAGAGACCGAACCACGCGATTGAATAGCGAGTCTCTCTTGTGGTGTGCTTTCTTCTTCTAAGTTTATATGAGCAAGATCGGTTGGTTAATAAGCAAAGTTTAATGTAAATGAGCAACATATCTATGGAAATTAACAATATCTTTTGTTCATTTGAAGAGGATAAGAAGTCTAAGGCTATTTATTATATTAGAGAAAACATATATAAAGAGAGAGAGTGAGTGAGAGAGAAAGAGAAATGTTAATTGATATTAGAGAACAGATCTCTGAATTTCTCTATCCAACTAAAAAAACACCCCACAGACCGGCCCATACAACTCCCAACTCCTCTCTCTCTCTCAACACACATACAAGCAGGAGTCCAAGTACCCAAATTAAAGAACACCTAACACACACCACCAATGAACATGCGCCCAACCGCCATAGTACCAACAGATCATACCGGACCTCGGTATAGAGAACCACCACCACCAGGAGCAGGAGGAGCGCCACCGCCCCTTCCTCCGTCCCTGTAAAACCTTCCACCACCGCCACCATACATCCCATGGTGAGTAGAACTGTGGTAGCCATTGAGAGCACCCATGTCCTTTCTCATGCTCCCGGTCAGGCCATCCACCACCCGCAGCCCCCCTCTCTCCCCTTCCATCTCCCTGAACTTCTGCAAGTAGACTGAGAGGGGCTCGACGTAGTCATCGAACCCCAACTTCCTCATGGCCCACAGCACATCATCTGCAGTGATGGTCTTCCTCTGCTCCCTCTGGCAGCGCTCGTTGGCCTCGCTGGTGACGAAGGAGATGTACTCCGACACACACTCCTGGATCGTCTCCTTGGCGTCGTCTGAGATCTTGGCGTGGCTGGGGAGGATCCTCCTCATTATCCTTATCACATTCGCTATGGGCATGAACCGATCTTGCTCCCTCACCAAGCAACCATCTCTTTCTGCAGCAGCAGCAGAAGCAGCGGCACCAACATCCTCAGGGGGCTTCCCTTCTTGACCACCACCACCAACGGAAGGACTCCCCATAGTTCCTGCAACTTGACAAGAACCAACTTTTAGAGAAATAGACGGATGCAACTACAGAGAATATCAAATGGGTTATGACTGAAAATCTTGTTTATTTCATGAAGCAGAGCAGACCAAGTTCATGAACTATCGGTTTTTTTCGTATCTGAGATTGTGAAAGGGCAAATCTGGTGGGGAGAGCTTAGAGTGGATGAACTCGAGCCCACCACGGAGGAATTAGCGAAGTGTCTTCATCTTCGTCGCGCAGGACAGTGTGGATGGATCAGGTGTAGCTAGCGCCTCCTGTGTGCTCCAGGTTGATCGCACTGTTCCTTGACGTCTGTTGCAGGACGACACGTTTGGCATTAAGAAAAGTTTATTTTTTTCCCCAGTTTGTCTTCACATGAATGTCTCTTTGCATTTATTAACACCGTCTTTTCTTTTCGAAGCCGGATATACCTTGGGCTGGGTTTTGAGATGACAGATACAGGCAAACAGCGAGAAGCTCAAAAAGCCCCTTCCCTGCTTGTGAGATCACTGTTCTAGTTGCGTGTAACTGCTATATGCTTCAAAGTACTCTTGCTCAGCGAAGACGATACAGGAGAACTTAGCTTCCTACATGGTGCCATGCGAGATCAGAGCAAGTATTTGGATTTTTTTTCCTAGTCGGATTTCAAAACTGTTTTTAGTCTTCAGTTTTTACAAACCATGAATATGAATCAAAGTGGTCAAGGAGCACAAGAAGCATATTATTGAAATCAAAGGAGAAACTTCAAGGTGTAAAATTTTTTCAGGCAACGGATACTTGAAGTGAATCAACGGATACTTGTAATAGCTAGTTTGTTCTTATAGCCTTATGCCGCAGTTTCATGCAGATGAAATTAATTGATTCATATAAAAACTGTTTTTATCTTCAGTTTTTTCAAATAATGAATATGAATTAAGATGGTCAAGGAGAATGGGAAGCATGTTATTGAAAAATCAAAGGAGAAACGTGTAAAATTTGTCAGGTAACAGATATACATTCTTATGGAGGCATGTAATAGCTAGTTTGTGCTTATACCACAGTTTCATGCAGATAAAATTAATTGTTCATATCAAATGGGCAACGAAGTGCACGAAAACAAGCATTCTGTTTCCTTCTGCAGTGTCAGCAGAGGCTTCTGTACTTTGGTCATCCTTGTGCAGTATCAGGAGAGAGTCTAAGATGCAATCTATGCATCTTTCAACCGAACAATTTCAATCTTTACGAAATATAAAAGATCTGAAGTCTTGAAATCTATGGAATCAAAATCTCAAGTTACCTAAAACATTAGATCCAGGCAAGCAAACTTAACCCTCCCGAGTTACTAATAGGAAGAGACTTTGCTTTCGTGGCTCATCTTTAACCTATGACCTAAAAAGAATACCGCTTCTTAAAATTTTATAATAAAGAACACATTCGTCGTTAAAACTATCAAATAAGCACTCATGAGCAAACACATGCTGGTTGCTCTTGTTACTGACGCAGATTGGCCGATCATATATCAACAAATATCTGGCCAATTATCACTTATTCCTGTAGTGAAAGGCGTGGAAAAAGCTTGGATACTAATTAAAGAAACCAAAACTTTAACTGTAGTTTCCCCCCTATCCTTTCTAATCAGAATTGTACGTTTCTTTGCTCTTATCGAATTTACTACCAAAAAATAATGTTGAAAAAAAGTTCACGGCTTCAAACCAGTGTTCTGATCATAATCAGCCTGAATGGGCTGATCTGAAATGAAATTGGCCGATTCAGGAGTACCACATGACAGATCTTATCTATTTTTTGATATATCTTATTTTTCATACTAATTATTTAACATATTTTCAATTTTTTTATAAAATAATGTTTTTTTTTCAGTACCTGAATTAGTATATCGTCCCCAAACCAGCAGCGCCGCCGATTCGGTTCACAAACGGAATTTTGCAACACTGCTTCAAGCCTTTGTTTTATGTAAGACTCTTATTAAAAAAACCATAAAGTCAGCTTTTTGTGTTTTTTTGAGCAGAAACATACCATGCAAACGCACTTACAACTACACATGTACAAATTAAGTCGAGCCATGCACGAATGGGGCCGATCCTGGCCATGCAGGACAAGTACCCGTACGTGAAGTCATCCATGAGGCAGGGACCGGGCGTGGGATGCTTGCACGCACCACGCACACTGCTACTTACGAGTTGGCTTCACTGCCAGAATCCAGTCGCTTTTGTTTTTGTAATCAATCGCAGCGCAGAGGCGTCGGTCTGCTTTAGAGGCCGCGATTCTTGGGGAGCTCCACAGCCAATTTGAATGCTCCTGCAGCGGCAGCAGAAGCAGCAGCAGCTGCAGCTGGTGTTTGTGTTGCGGCTACGGGCCAGTTGGCGTTAACCCAACGGCATGCATGCAAAAATAAAATAGTATTTTTTTTGGGGAATCAAATTTCCAAAGAATCCAAAAGGCAGGAAATCCACTTCTTCTTCTTTTCCGGTGATTTTTTCTTGTTTTCCGGTGAAGAGTTTTTCATATTACGCAATCATCTCTCAAGCTGTCATCTCCCAAGGTATCAAACTTGTTTTTGATATTTTTTAGTGGCACTTGGTTTTGTTTGAAGTCACCTCCGTTATGTTTCAACACTTACATATCATCTTCATTTTATATAGTTTACCGTAGTTGGTATCATATGTCATAGAAGCATGAATTGTGCCACTCAAACCCCATTCAGTGAAGCTCTCGAGCCCGAGACAGGAACCAAAACAAGTATTAACCTAGCATTTATTTTATGAAATATTTATACGGGGCTTCATATTAGTTGGTAATGATCCTATCAATATATACAAGGGCCTGCTTTTTTAATTTACATGTAATCTTTAAAATTTTTCATTTATCCTACATAACAAGAATTAGAAATTGTATTTTGACTACTGTTAAAATTTTAAAACTATAATTCTCAACTCCCCTCATAAATACATATTGCTCAATATTGTCAATCTGCTTTTGATCTCATAGTCGAGTCCCTTTTGCTGAAAAGGTAAAGCTTCATGAGATGGATTTGAGATATGATACGTACTAAGTCACAGGTCTCCGTAAAAATTTCATGATCTATATATCGCGATGAAAATTAAGTTATCGCGATGCATCTCTCCAAATATACATAAACAAAGTGAAAAAAAAAAACTTACGGAAAAAAGCCATTGGGTGCGTAAGTGCGTGCCTGTGTTCTACATATCTATAATATTATAACGCGCTCGAAAGCCAGCTGACTATTGGACTTCATGCACACACGAGTCTTTTACTTTCTATACATTTCATGGTTATTTTTTTAGAGCATTTATGAAACTTGAACATCCGGTGAGCCGGCCGTTCATGTTCAGTTGGACCTACTGCGAGGAAACACGTACTCCCCTCCCAGTAGAATTAGGTCCTGAATTTCTTCACCTCGGGAAGACCTTTCAAATCCACCGCAGGCGCTTGGCCAGATGTTCTCATAATGCAGGGAGGGAAGATCGACTACATTTACTCGTTCAATTTAATTTCCGCATAAATGCAACAATCAGGAAGAGAAGAAGGCAATGCATGCCATGCAAAATAATCATAATATCGCAATGGTTGGTTGGCAGCTGGTTCTTGGTTCAAATCTTATGAAATAAATGATCTTTAGGAATTTGAAACCCCGGAAGGAATTAGTCTCCCAGCCCAAGATAGTTTATAAAAACCAGAATATGAACATACATGTAAGAGAAGGGAAGGTTAGGAGAGGCAGAAAAATATTAAAATAAAACCCATCAACCCATCTGTTAATGTGAATATACATAATACATATAAAAAAGAGAGATAGAGGAGGGGGCGGGAGAGACTGAAGAACACTATCAGCCCGCAAATCTTAATACAAAGATACATGAGAGAAGGAAAGAGAGAAAGGGAGGCGGGGAATACTGGAATATCACCCATCAACCCAACTCTCAATGTAAAGATACATGAGAGACGGGTGGAGAGGGAAGCGGGGATTAGAATAACACTCATCAACCAACTATTAATGCTATCAGAAGAGTAGCGACCACAGACATAGAATGATTATAAACTCATTCGATAATGTATCCTATCGAACCAGCTACGATATGAAGAGTTGCATGCTCTCTGCTTTTATGCTGTTAGTACTATAAAAGTTCAATGCCCTGCAAGCAGGCGAAAGAGGAGCGGAAATCCCATAGAAGAGACGGTGTATTTACTTTGGTTCGCTTTAGAGTAATACCCTTCAGCCAGCGGAGCAATGAGTAAGAAAGGAAAAGAAAAAAGGTGGAGCATGCGGATCAATGGCATGGCCATTCTTTTTCTTTTAGTTTTCTGCTATTTTGTTTCAAAAGGATGCTTAACCAAATAGAAATCAGAAAGGAAAAAAATAAAGGAGTTGCTGGAAAGAGAAGATACGAAGAAAAACGGGAAATGGAGACGACGTCGGAGCATTCTCCGGTTTGAAGAGATTAAACGCATTTTGTCTTCTTCTTCTTCTTCTCTTTCATCTTCCTGTCTAGCACAACTTTCTCTCTTTCTACAGTAAAAGTTGCTATGAATGTATTTATTGTCTCTCTTTCGTGATTTTCTTTATTGTAAGGAGATACACCATCTTAGTGTCAACGGAGTCGAGTATTCAGAGAGAGGGAGAAGCGGTGAACGGGTTCAGAAGGCGAATGAGAGAGAGGGTTGTCTGTAAAGAAAGCAGAAACAAAGAGAGGTGCTACGAGAGAGAAGAAAGGGAAAGAGAAGTTGTACCTCGCCAGCCATTGGCGTCGGAGACGGGCCTCTGGTGGCGGTTGTTGCCGGAAGACGACCCTCCTCCTCCGCCATGCAGCTGCGACCACGCTCCTCCTCCGCTTCCCTCCATTCGAACCTTCGGTCGCCTCCTCCCCCTCTCCCTGTATTTATAAGTCCCCGATATTTTACACGTGGCGTGAATGGCGGTAGAAACAAGAAAGCGCAATTAATTCGAAAACCAGACGCAACGCATGCCTATGACACCACCCTCCCTCTTCACATATTTTACATTTATACCCTCCCACTCAATCTTTGCCCGCAAATATGATTGGCTCATCGCGCCGTAGGACGCATGAGATCGACGGCCGAGATGGAAGGCGGCACTACGCCTCGCGAGGCAGAGGACTTGACTTTACAGGGAGGCCGTCCGATTCTGAAGATCCAACGGTTTTCATTAGATCGCCTCACCATGGTGCACCTGGGAAAGCGGACTCGTTCCCCCAAGGTTTTTTGATTCGAGGACTCACGGATGAATCAAACACGAGACTTCAAGAACAGGGACTGCATGACTCGTGTTATGTGAAGCCAACGCCTGTTATTAATCAAGATTCAAATGTTATGTGGCCCTACATTTGTTTTTATGGCAAAATTTATTCATTTACATATTGGTTGTCTTCAATAAGAAAGGGAAATCTTTTTTCCTTTCTTTAGGTTTTCTTTTCTTTCATAAGAGTGAAAGATAGTGAGTGTGCTATCCTTGAAACTTCTATTCTAGCCAGTGTTGATCAAGTATTTCTTGTTGAACTTTATGCCTTATTCCTTGCTCAAGAATCTCAGCTAAAAGATCAACAGCGTTAAAGCAAACCTTTTTCCCTTTATGCTAACCATGTAAGCCTAACATTCCTGATAACTTCAAAATAATGATTTTCTTAAGTTGCATTTGATAGCCTCAAATCTTATATTCGAAGCTGCATAAAAAGGAGTGTTTTGAGAGATCCTTAGTTTGCTACGGATTTCAGAACGAGTTTGTCCTTAAATTCATGAATATGAAATTTTAGGAATCTCACATCACCCTGGATCTTAAATCCATGATGAAACAAACACAACCTTATGTTCTCAAACATCCATTAAACTTGCATGAAGTTCTTGGTCATGTTCCTAATATATATCAACTTCTGTCGTGATAACAATATTCTTTTCGAATTTTAACTTATTGTGTTAAGGACCAAAGGAAATCATGCATGGGCAGGCTAAAGATGACCTATATCAGATTTATTTTCATGGATAGTAGTTATCCAACAACCAAGTGGTTATGAGAGGAGAATGAATCGCAGTGGATGGATTGCACTGAGCATTTAGCTTTTGCTATTGTGTCTTGAACTATTTCTAACATTGTTCTTCCTGTTATGAATAATTTTGGACAAAATGAACTATGTTGTGCTAGTCAATGATGTCAAATATAAAGAAGTAGCACCTACAAGAATCAAACTGCCGACAACGTCTCTCCAGACTTAGAAAAGAAGGCCTTTGAGGCATTCCTTTTAGAAGATAGCATCGACAAGATAATGATTCCCTATTGTGCAACCTTTGATGAACAATGCTTTCCATTCTCAAAGGAAAGTTCTTCCAAAAAAAGGAGTTTGTGTCCCACCATTCCTTCTCCACTAATTGTACTGCCTACTTCTTTGACGCTCCCTCTGTTAATCCTCTCTCACTACCTCAATGCATACTCAATTCCCTCATTTTCCCTGTTCATACTAGATCCAATCTCACCTTCTCCTCCCATGCTCAACATTCACCTACTCCTAGCCTTCACTTACACCCATCCCCTCGGTGGCCGAGTCAGAAAATTAGTTGGAAGGGACTCGGTTTAGACACGTTTACAACTAGAGGAGCACCTATATATGTATAAAAGTAAATATTCAATTTGCCAACGTAAAAATAAAGTAATGTTAAAGAACTCGTGCGAGCAACCGCCCACACCAATTCTCTCATCTTGTGGTCACAAGATATTAAGAAGGCCCTAAATCAGGAACAGAGGTAGGAATTGTTTTGTCATAGGAGCCAAACTATAGTTTTAAAATTTTAACAGGGACCAAAAAACTATAGTTTTAAAATTTTAACAGGGACCGAAGTAGAAATTTTTAAAATTTTTATATGCGTTGAACTAAAATGTTTGAAATTTACATTTTTTTTTTTCAATTTTTAAAAACTATAAAATGAAAAATCAACAAAAATGACATTCTATGGAAAAGATCGTGCATATTAAAACACTGAAATTCACTTTCTTAACCATGAGGGCAAATGAAGGTGTTAAATGCTTCAACCTTAGGCCCTGTTTGGTAGGAGGGAAAGGGAGGGAAAGGGAGGGAAAGGAAAGGGAGGGAAAGGAAAGGAAAGGGAAGGGAAGAGAAAGGGGAGGAAAGGGAGGGAAAGGAAAGGGAAGGGAAGAGAAAGGGGAGAGGAGGGGAGGGGAGGGGTATTGTGGGTAGTTAATATTTTTACACTTACTTCATTTCCTTTTCCTCCCAATCCGTCCGATTTGGGAGGAGAGGGGAGGGAAAGAAATTACACTACACAATCCCTTCCCTCCCTTTTCTTTCATTTCCCTCCCCTCCTTACCAAACAGGTTTTGCCACTTCCCCTCCCTTTCCCTCCTTTTTAATTAGCTAACCAAACAACGGAGGGATTGCTCAATCCCTCCCTTTCCCTCCCTTTCCCTCCTACCAAACAGGGCCTTACAGAAATTACAGGGTTGCCTTATTCCATTCCAAACGGTAAAAAAAGAAAAAGCGATTGGCAAGCTGTGGGAGGAGAAGAAAGAGAGGCGAAGAGTTGGGGGAGAGATTATATATACTCTTATGAATGTACATCATTTAACCTATGTAGTTTTAACTTTTAAGCGTTCTCCCAAAGTCTACTAGATGAATGAAAAATGTTTATAAATTAAAAAGAACAGGAGACATTGATATGCTACGAAAAAAATTTTAAAATGGGTATGTGACGCATAAAACACCGATAAAAGTAAAAATGTTAATTAAATCCTCATAAAATGTTATCTAACACATCACATTCTCATTTTTCAAATTTGTTTACTTCTTAATAGTCCCACCTATCCACACGTGCAGTTGGATCTGGGAAAAGCGACCTAAAAAGTAAACAGTTTGAGAAGCTGAACAGCCATTTGAAGACACTCGAAGAACTATATTTTCTGGGTAAAACAGGTGCTACATTACGAGTAGGACTGGAAAAAATGAGACGAGCTACTTGCTCGTCGAGGTGCATCAGACAGGACCGGCGAGCTGAAAATGAAACAAGAATTCAGATGGAGTTTTCCAGTAAACAACCATCAACAGCCAAAGAAGGCAAAATCATTTATGGGACAATCGGTTCGGTTTTGGAAAGCCGCAAGATTTACGCTTTTCAAAGTGATAAAGTACAGGTTTTTATTTGGCATTTTTAGAACCACTTTGACGACATAGATAACAACACGAACATGGAACATCGAAATGTATGTGTATATACACAGACCTGACACCAGATGAACAAAATTTTTCTATTTTCATTGAATTTCCAATTCATTTCCATTTACAGATAAATCAGATGGGCAACGCCCAGACTGAGACATGCTGGTGATCTACATAATTTAGATGGCACAATGCTATACACTGTGACAATTGATGCCTCATAGCCATTTATAATATTATAAAATATGATACAAAAAATGCAAAGCCTATATCATCTTCTCGAACTTGTCCAACTTTTGCACTCTTTGCATGGAGTAAGCAAGCAACGTCATGAAGATGCCTGTATGACCAGAACCAGCAAACAGAAGTCAGGAAGCAACTCATATCAGAAGGTACATTTACTACTACAGGAAGAAACTTAAGATTGCGTGGATGTTCCACAAAGAGTAGTGGACTTATTCCAATTCTATAAGACGTCCTCAGAAGACGAAAGAACTGGACTCAGGTACTAGTTGGATTTTGGCTTTATTTTCTGTCATCCATACCTAATTGGTGGAGGGCTTTGTATCGATGTGTGCTACACGAAAGCATCAAACAAGGGAAAGGGGTCACTTACCTGCACCAATGAAGGATCCATTTGCAACTACTTGATTCCCCTGGAGGCTTAGGCTAATTCCAACATTGAGAAGAGTTCCCCCTAGCACGGTATAAACTGTGGCCATTTGCATTATTGATGCCCTTCGAGCTGCTCTTTCTGCCTGTGTTATTAGTCAATTAATAAGATAAATCAAACGACTTGATATGGTTTGAAATACCTCATACAAATTAACCTAGACAAGGTAGTAGAGTAAGCTATATTTAGTTCCCCTCAATTGATAATCAAACTGAGGTTTGATAAACATTCTAAACATTAGGGGCTTACAGATCGTTTCTGAGCATCAAGTTTTCATGTTTGGACAGGCATATAAGAGATGCAAATTTACCTAGCAAACCTCTATATTTTCATCACATGAAAATGCACATACCTCAAGTACGCGCACACGAAGTTTAAGATCACCAGATTCAAGTTGTTTGACAAATTCTTCTATTCGCTGAACTCTGTAAGGCATGGAGATGGTCGAAGCTCTAGCCTGTAGCAAACAGAACCTCCTTTATTAATCAAGTGTCAACTAAAGGGACCTTCCAATAAAAGCATGTCACAAAGTGAAGAACCAAAATTTTCAGACAATCCATCACCCATATAAAGAAAAACTAAATCCTGCCCACTAAAATCAGATTCAAGTTAACACAGAAATGTTGGACAAAGAATGATTAATGATATCATCATAAGTTTTAACTCCCAACTGTAATTTTCCGTCTTCTAGGTAGGCTTCAAGCCACTGACATCCAAAATCGTGCTGCACTTTCTTGCGGCTTTACCCAGACAATTACTCCAAAAGAGGATACCAAGTGTAACACAAAATAACACCAAGTAGAATGAAACTTCGATTTTGTAGCCAAAATTATACATGTCCTCAAGCTCCATCTTGTGAATGCTTCAGGGTCCCAGGAAAGTGATATTAGGATTTCCCAACATCAGTTTTCAGCTTAAAACCCAGTTCAGCACACTTGATATTTTCAATAAATATTTTGCTCAGAGGCATGAATATAGCGTTTATTATCTGGAAGCCACAACAATGATTTGTAAAAAAACACCTAAGCAGTAAGCACAAGGTTTCCGGGGACAAGATGGAAGCCAAAAACATAAATCTATGCAACACAATCAACAGGTTAATTAAACCAAGTTTGGCAAAGGAATATTAGTAATTGGAAATTCGAATGGTAAGAAATACAAAAAGCCAATGACACCGCTTGCATAAATCCATAAACTACTGAAACCTAAAAGAAACTTCAGAAGCAGAACTTCCGATGCTGAGGACGCCAACAGCCACAATTAGTATAACTAGAACATAAGAAGAAGCATATTCAAAGGCGTAGAAGAAAGTAGCTTCCCAATCCCAAGATCACATGCATGAAGTATGTAAGTGTCCAGACTCTCCTAAGATAAATTAACACATGTTGAGTATACTGGTCAAGAAAAAACAATTACTTACATACGGCTTAGATTAAGACTCAGACGTACCAGGAGAGAGGTAGACGATGTGGATTTGGGTCAGATGTCTTAATGTAAAAACTATGGAATCAATTAAGAATCAGGTTGAGTTGGTGTAAAAAATGACCTAACAGGATACAGTTCAATTTTATATAAAAATCCAGTCAGACGCTATACATGCAAAATGTGCATGAATTGAATTTTCAAAAATCAGTTCTTACTGAACTAAAAATATAAAGAAAACATGCACTTGCACAGCACGGTTGAACCATCATGCCTGTTATTTCAATTACGCACTGCATGATACGTTCTTTTTTTTTTCCCCTCGAGATTCAGTTCTCAGTTTGTCCATTTCATTTAATAAATCCAGTGGCAGATATGGATGTGAATTTTAGCTTAGCAGTTAGATTCTGATTCAATTTATGAAATAGTCTACCAGACATTGCATCCAAATTGGAACCCGATTAAGAGAATATCTGATCAATCAGATTTGGCATAGCAAACATCTGAACCAAATCAAACCTGCTTAAATACATATCCACCAGATTCAATAAAAGAAACTTGAAAATGAGGTGCATTCACATATTACCAAGGCAAGTTTTGTTGTAGCTGGTAAAAATTTCAAAATAATTACCTCGAGCATGTTTCAATATTTCCATTTTGAAATATTTCAATAGCCCGTACGCTAAACATGAAATGAACTTATACCAATCAATGCGCAAATAACAACGAGCCTGAAAATGTTATGATTTTATCACAGAATTGCAACAACTATAAAGGGTGAAATCTTCTGGGGTGTTGAAAATACAAATAGCTTTATCCCTTTTATTCCCTTTTCATTGTTTCAGAAGTTCTTTATTTGCTAGCATTTTCGTGAAAAATATTTGGAAACCGTTATAATAACCCAAGATTCTACCTCATCGAGATATACCCAAGAAAGATATTTATGGCTGTGACTGAAACTAAGACACAGTACTAAGTTTATAGAAGTCATTACATCATCTGCTTGCCTCCGCAGTTCTTGAACAAGGTATGCTCCATTTACCCGCTTTTGTCTAGAATCTAATAATTCCTGCGTTATCATATTGTGAAAAAGACTTCAGTGGTTTGAAATGTTTTTATTACATACTTAGCCAAACAAAAATTCTACTAAATTACCTAGTAAAAACATAAAAGAATAATAAACACATACTTGTGCATAAGGAGCTGCAACTTTGACAAATGAAAAATCTGAATCCAACATGTTTCCAATGCCTGCAAGTGAGAAAAGAATCTACAGAATGTCATTTGCTGCAAGAAATATCCAGAAAATCATTAAAAATAAATCAATTTGCTCTTAGCGCACAAGCCAAGTAGCTAATCTCTTTGCAACCCTTGTGATTATCTCAAATTATCATAACAAAGAGACAAAAAAGGATACATGTGTTAAGATGCACCTTCTAGCGTTGAAAATGCCCTCAAGACAAATGTAAATGTTGAAGGAAAACGGAAAGGTTGATCCACTGCTATTGCAAACAAATCCTGTGGAAAAGGCATAGTCAGCCAATGGAAAATTAACCTCTAAAGTTGCACTTCCACACACACCACAGACTGAGTGAGCACATCAAATGTGTGTAGATACAGGGAATTCAAGAAATACATGAATGAACATCACCTGTACCTCTGAACATTATCACCGTGCTGTATTTCTTGATTTTATCATACAGACTACAGATTCTTAAACTTTCTTCATCCACTATACTTAATATCTTTTTGTCATTTTTCCTCCCTGACTACCAAATCATTAGTTACTAACTTATTAGGATGTATGGAGCCCTCTTCTCAAACTATAACTACTCAAATATAAGCACCAAAAAGCTTGCCTACCAAGTCAATCAAAAATCAAAACAGGTTGGAGTACACAGGAACCATAAATAGGGTGTGCAAATATGGAAGAAAGTAAAACTATAAAGAATTAGCTAAAAATGCATCAGAATCTAGAGGCTAGCTGCAGCATGCATGTCGTAATAAATTCCAAGGTCATCATATATCTTCCTAACAAAGATTTCGAGCTAGGGCATCAAGGATTAGCCATCACATGTTATTTGAGTTGAAAGGACAAAATTAATATTATGTAAGAGTTTCATTAAGCTATTTTCTTTCTTTGCTAGTATATCTGTAAATGTTGAGCATTGTTTAGCTTCACCTCTTGCATTGCTTCCATTTTCCAATATGTACTTGTTACTTGTTACTGAAGTGCTTAAGGACCAAGGATACTGACTCCTGCACAAGCGGTCTCAAATTGACAGTACAAACCTTTCCAAGGAAAGGGAAATTTCTCAACATGAAAAGAAACAACAGCAGCCCTAACTTTCAAATGTGGTGTGGAATTAATTGTTTTACTTATTCTGATCCTCATTGGGTTCAATTCAAGTAATTACCTCACCAATTGCAGTGAAAGTCGTCTCCTGATCAGGCCTCTGGTTTAACAAATTGTCAAGGAAAAACTGAACAGATCTTTTCACCTGAGATCTCATTTTTCAAACAATGAACATTCAGATAGCAGTACTTGAATGACAAATTTATGCCAACATTTAAAATCAACACCATGAAACAAAAAATAGGACATACCGATGACATGTCTCCAGTGGGTTTTAGTGCTCCTAGGTCAATGAGGCACTTTATAACCTACAAAAGAAAAAAATTATAAAAAAGTCCCAAATGGACAGCAGCATTTGACAGCAGAAGAGCTTAAAACAGATCAAAATTATAATTTATCCTATCATCGCATGCATTAAGGACATGAATGGCTCAGAAATGATTGAGCTGTAACTTCAAAGTTGTGTAGAGCAGTTGTAGAAAATGTAAGTTAAAGATGAAAATTTCCATACCTTCTTTGCATCTTTTTCATAAACAGCATAAAATAACTCCAGTAGTCTCTCTCGCGTGAACAATTTTATTTCTCCCATCATGCCAAAATCATAGTAGATAAGTGATCCATCTTTGTCCACAGCAAGATTACCAGGATGAGGATCAGCATGGAAAAATCCAGTTTTAAGTATCTATATGAAAATGCATCATCAAATGATACAGTCTGTCAGAGATAATTTTGTCCCAGAAAAGAGTTAGTTGACTAAAGCTAGTTATTTATCAATGTAAAGAAAATGAAACACCAAAAACAGTAAAGAAAAGTTGGTGAAGACTGAAATTTTGTCATTGTGATTGTTTACTGTTAAATAGGATGTAGGATGATAGGTTTCATTTGAGCTACAGTTAATCTTACATCACAAATATTTTTTCTGTTTCACACAAAGATGAAGCAAATAAAAATAGGCGTTTATCTAACATCTCTGTTACTAAAACTAAAAAGCAAGAAAATATGTGCAGTATACATTCTATATGTAAACTAGCCTGGTTCATACGTTAAAACGCCAACATTTCATAACTACTAATAGAAGATTATCATGGAAACTATCATATCAACATGGCAAAGCAATTGAACACAACATACATTATACATGTTTAAGCCAGTCTTGAACACCCAACCCAGTTCATTCTCTCACTTTCTATGATTCTGATGGTCTAATCTAATCACCTGTGCTATTTTTTCATAAATTTCCTACCAATAATGTTTTTAATAAAAAATTGTAGAATACTTCCTTAGGGGTTGTGCTTGGGATGATATTCATGCTTTATTGTTTAAATTACGAATTATGCCCATAAGCATGCATGCTAAAGTATAACATGGTTACAACCTGTAAACTGCACACCCAAGTTCTACAAATATCTAGTCTCACACCATGAATATTCGTACCATGTCCCACCTAAGCCGTTGTCTACAGGACAAAGATTTAAGGGTTTATTTACTCGGCTAAACAGACACTAACTCCTTCAACATCTTAGTTAAACGCAATAGATTTGTCTCCCTATGTTGGGAAGCTAGGCTTTTGCCTTTGTTGGTCTTCCGCCTCACCTGCTTATCTTTCTTTCTTTCATCCATGAACAAGTAAAAATAAGATACGTCAAGCACCAAATAGTCCTTGACTAGCCTTTCTTGAAGGTCTAACACCTAGTCATCTGGCCAACACAGTTTCCATCCCCAACCAATAACCAGTCAATCAACTTACAATAAATGTATATATGCTATGATTCTATTAAGGGTTTTTCTCTCTTTTTCTTTCCCTATATGTATTCACACCCATCCTGTAACACTCTAAAAGTTTAGTCCCATATTGAAGATTGTGAGAGATATTGAGGGACTTATAAAGGAGACTGTTAAATGGTTAGTTGTCTTGGTTCCTAGCTTTTTTGGTCTGGAATTGAAACTGCTAGGGGGTGGGTTGGTATCCTCGAAACCAAGCTCCCGAGCTTGGAAGTGGGTCAGGTCGTTAGAGTGGTATCAGACCACAGTTCAATACTCGGACTTGGGGTCCCACACCTGCATGTGTGTGCCTTAATTGTAACATTTCAAAAGTTTAGTATTGTATTGAAGATTGTGAAGGATCTTGAGAGACTTATAAAGGAGGTTGTTAAGTGGTTAGTTGTCCTGATTCCTAGCCTTTTCGGGCTAGAACCGAAACAGCTAGGGGGGGCATTGGAATCCGCCAGACCAAAGGCCCAAGCCTGGGAGTGAGTCGGGCCATTACACATCCTTTTCTTAATAAGAAATTTTATGTAGCACACCTTTCAATCTTTTAGGACAATATCAAGATTTTCAAGTTACGATAACATTTTAGCAAGGTCAAGTTAAGGATGTTTTCAAATTTTTATAATATTTCCAAAATCCTTCAAGTTAGAAAAATCTTAGATCTGAATGTCACAAAAATTATAAACAAGCATAGTGTATGTGGCAAAGGAATGAATACATGCAAGTAGACAAGCTTTCAGAATAAGTGGTTGCTATTCATGCTATAGGTCATGCTAAATTTCATGTACAAGGTAAAATTTATCAATCTCATGCAGCCATCCGTAGAACTGGCTGAACGATATAAAACCATGTGTACTTTTAAATTATGGAAAATTTATCAATTATAGAATCATTGCATTTCAATATGAAACTAAAGGCTACTCTAAGCTATATAATTAATTTCATTATGAGAAACAAAAGCCCCGACCTGTATCAAGTATGCCTCTGTTGCACGTGATGATATCTGAGAACGGTTAATACCTTGGAGATCTAGCAGCTCTAAGTTATTTATCTTAATTCCTGTAACCATTACACTGTCACAAGTTAACCTGATGTCATCAAAACATGGGCATTTTTAATTTCCAATATGTGCTACAAATAGTATTACAGACGGACAACATATTTGTGATGATATGAGAACTAGCAGAAAATCATAAACTGAAGGAATTCTTGTTTGCACTAATCTTTGAATACTAACCCGGAACATACTCCAAAGTCAACACCTTTTTGGAAGTATAATCCCAAAATATTCTCTACAAGAAAGTATTCCAGCTGTTATCAATTGATAATAGAAGAAAAGACTACCAAGTTTCATTCCACAGTGAAAATATTTTAACTGTCACTTTGAAGAAGCTTATAAATACAATAACAGCCCCAGAAGTTCGAATATTAAAAAATAAAGCCAAATAGATTAGACACATACAGGGATCCGGACCCACTTAACATTCCGAAAATCCCGGCGAAACTTGTCAGCATTCTTCCCTTCGTTGATGTAATCAATCTCTTCATACAAAATCCTGAAAATTTATTTTCGATAATCAGGTTTTACTTGGAGAACTTATCCATTTCAAAAGTATTTTACAGGGCTCTAAACTTTGAAGTAGATCTAGCCAATCAATTTCACTTTGAAACCAACTAAAGATAAATTTTTCTACTTGCTAAATTTTACTGTAACATCCAAGAAGAATATTCCAGATGGTATCTCATTCAAATGATAGGTGAGACTGACGCCTATTTAATCATGTAATTCAACAAGATCAACTGGCACAGTGGCACTTTATTTTGGTTTATTTGTTAACTGAATTTGACTTATGATTCTTCAAAGTTGCTCCACTCTTTTGGCCACTCACATTCTCCTTTTCTTAGTACAAACCAATGCCTTCAGGAACCAATACACATACAAGGAAAAGAGATAGAGATGAAAATGCTGGTATTCCATCAAAAAGTCTCAAACAAAAGAAACAACAATTAAAGATCTATTCATGCACAAACAACAACAAGGTATTACTGGAAGCAACCATTTCCAAGTGAGAACTTAATGAATCATGCCAGCATGATGAAACAAGTAAAATAGATCAAAATAATAAACAGTAGGGACATATTCCGCCACTAGACAATTGAATGAATAGTTATGAAAATACTGCTATAGTGCTATTATAGAGCTTAATTAACTGATTCCCCCTCACATCGACATGCATAAGGCATAATGTGTTCTTCAAAGACTAATTTCCCTGAATCTTTCATACTCCTTCGCAGATTCAAAATATTGACTTTCAAGACAACAAAATTAGCTTTCATCTTTCATACTTGTCATGAGAAAATTACAAATTTATAATTTATCCTTCAACCAGCCAAAAGACACTATACTTGTTGCCAGCACCTAGCAACTATTGTCATTATAGTTAATCGCCAATCTCCAGCTTTTTCATTACCAGTACATTTTCTGGACATTGTATTTTCAGTTATTTCTGATTTTGTACCTGCTATTGCTCAAAAGTATAAGGACCAGCAAGAAAATTATCTGGTTACCAAACTTGGTTCCTGAGATCTTGTTTTAGATTTTGACTGAAACAACAGTTTTAAAACTTAAAATCAGACTGATCCAGCACAAAATGCAGAAACAAAGATCACCTAGATGGGCTCACTGTTGGTTTTTCTTTCCTATTTTACAAAATAAAGGTCAACAGTCCTTCCTTTAGTTCTTATAATTTAAAAAAAAAATGAATATAGGTCCTAGTTTCTAACTACATAAAAGAAAACAGACAAGTTTCCTTTGAACAAAAAGCTAAAAAAAATACTTACTTTGAACATTCTTCATAGATACCAATCCAATCTTTTGAAGCACCTCCAAAAGTTTCACTATTTTGAAAATATTCTGCAATCAACTTCAAGTTTCCTGAAAATCTCAAACACAAAAAAGTATAATTCTACCAATTCCAATAAAAAACACATTCACACACTGAAAATGTAATAAAGTGCAGATGTTAATGCAACCAATGTAAGAGGAGATACGAACTCTAGTATCCAAACAGTGTCATTTTCGTTAAAGCACGATTTTGTTAGAAGCAGGTAAATTTAGATTACTTAAGAAATTAGGGAACGTCAATGGAACAAATATAAAGCAGAAAGATACTTGTCAAGAATTACTTTTGAAGGCAAAGATAAACAGAGTTACAGGCAAGTACATTCACAACTAGACACCCAAGATGACATGGTAAAAAATAAGAGGAACAAAGTCACTAGGACCTGACCATGCATAGTCACCTCAACTTCATATATGTTAGATATATTTCGCATTTTTAAGGGCATTTTCATTCTCAGGGGATACAATAACTAGGGCATTATTGAGGGAGCAAAAATCCTGCTAACTATAGTCAAACTCATTTTATTAGTACAATTTGGATCCTTTTCACACTCTTCTTAATATTGCAGCAACTTAACCCATTTGACCATCATCATTATAGCATATTGAATGTTACGAAGTAAAGAGTTGTTCATTTCCAAAGACCCAATGGTAAAGTGCTCTCAGCCTTGGCGGTATCATTTATGGTCATGTTCTTTTCGAATTGCTTTCAGGTAGGAATGCCCATAAATAGGACCTAAGAAATCACGAAGTCCAAATACAACAGAATTATTGGCAAACTATTCATAACAGAGAAACAGAACAAAAAGATATCTCCAGCACTACCAGCTTGCTTTTTGGCTGAAAATCATCAATCAGCACTTCCTTAATGCTTGAGCAGAAAAAGATAATGTGTATATAAGCACATCTCAATCGTCGCCATGGTTTAGGTAAGCAGTTCTGATTTGTCATATGATGTTTCACAGTTAAAAGGATCAGATAAGAACAGAATAAGGAAAAGGACAATGGAGAATTAGTATATTGATTCAGGCCAAATAAGCACAATTTTATTGAATGAAAAGAGAGTGCTTACCAAGAAAAAGGATATGATAAAACCAGAAAAAGAAAAAACAGTATGCAAAAAAGAAAAAAGAAGGTACATAAATTCTTAACCTTTGAAACACAATAACTTGAAAGGTGCATATCCTTTCAAGCAGAATAGATTCAATCACGAAAAGCAAAATATTTCCTAGAAAAACAATAATAAATTATACTAAATTCAGTTGCTTTAAGTGATAAACATTGCATTTAATGCATATGCCTTTCATCAAAGAGGCAAACAATAAGCACCATAAAAAATAGTGCAGCCATTGTATGTTTAGTTGCTTACAAAATTTAGCTTATATCAGAAACAAAACTGAGTACGAAATTTTGGGAATACAAAATAGCAGGCTGAAATGAAGTTTGATTTACATACATAAGTGATAGGAGGAGTTCACACTTCAAATACTTACTCAAATCAATATCAAAAAGTTTCTTCAAACCAGGCCTTTGAACTTTGACAACAACCATTTCACCATTATGTAGTATGGCACGGTGTACCTATTAATCCAATATGACAAATTTCTGTTAGCAAGAAACTAATGAGAAAATAAAACTAACAATAGAAATTTCACAAAATAGATGCCATGCAATTCTGCACTACACACGAAAAAAATGTGCTTGAAAAAGCATAAAGAAACAAGTAATAACCCATATGGCCCTTATGGCGAAGTTAATCTGAGTTTCGCTTGGAGTATCTTCTTTAATCTCAGCTGTTGGTCTCTCAATAAGGCCCAAACTCATTAATAGGTCCACCAAGTTGTTATGCTTGAGCTACGTAGAAGTTAGAAATAAGCTTAAAAATGTGATTTTTTTTTCCATCTATGGATACTGTGTTGGGCATTTAAGGGACAGATTGCAGGTTCAACTTTGATCCCATCAAAGGGTAAGAAAGAAAGGAAATATAAATCTCTGAAACTTGAGCACAAGCTGAAGATAGTGATGTCCTCGAAGGCTCAAACAGTGCAATTCAGCTTTCAACATGAAACGAACATCAGACAAGTACATAAATACTGATGAAATGGAATGAAAGCAAATGACAGACCATGTATATGATGCTCAATGCAAACTGGAAAGTTAACACTCAGTTTCACACACTGTATCAGAATATGCCGATGAACTGCAGAAAAAGAAGTGCATGAGTTGCATAAACACTTAGACTAGATTACCAAGCAATTAACTCATAACTTTTGTGATCAAAAGCTGTATTACAAATTACTGTGGCTGTACAAAGAGGAGAAAAAGAAAGCCACAATATTAAGAAAAAGCACCTGACCAAGACTAGCTGCAGCTATTGGTTGATCATCAAATTCCTTGAATATTTCATCAACAGGAGCCCCTAACTCGCGTTGAATAAAATCCCTTGCCTTTTTTGGTGAGAATGCTGGCACTCGATCCTGCAGTCCAAAGAAGGAATTTAGGGTATTCATCAGTCAAATGTAGCTAATTATCTCTTTAAGCATGCATTTCAAAATTAAAAGACACTAGAAGCTTACAAGATTCCCATTTTATGCTATTCATTTTCCAACATTTGCAGCAAAGCTTACATGGTTGGAGTGAAGCTTTATTACTATTTCCTAGAAATACTACCTCAAGTGCATGGTGCTGTTTCTTCTTCTATAGGAACTAAAAAATGAGATCCAAGAAAACCCCCCATGTTTGCAGGATGTCGATATTTAAATGAGCACAAGACAAAAGACAATTACCTGCAACTTGGCCAGCTCCTCAACAAATTCCTTTGGGAACAAGTCAGACCTTGTTGATGATAACTGCCCCAGTTTAATGAAAGTTGGTCCAAGCTGCAGTACCCTTTCTCTTAACCATGAGGCTGTACTCCTCCTCCTGGATTTCTACAAGCAAAGAGATTTGGTCCCCCCAAATGAAATAAATAAAAAATCATAAACTTCCATTTTATTGTGCAAAACATGCTGTAAATATATTAGAATAGTTTCATACTGCCGTTATGAAAATTCAATTTTCAAGTTAAAGGAAATGAACAAATTTAACCAACGGAAAGATTGAGATTCAACCAATGCTTCAACAACAAACACAGAAAATATCTAAAGATGCATTCTTTGAAACCTGCTTCTAAAGAGAAAAGGTTAACTATGTTTTCAATATAGATAGAAAAGACATTTGTTTAAAGATGCACTCTTTGAACCCTACAACCCAATATATTGATCAAGTGGCTTGTCGCATTTTCAAAACAAGCTTCATTAAATAAATTGAACCTATCTTGATCAGAACAAAAGAAATTCCTAGATTTCCATTTTGATCAAGCAACACAGTTTAATGGCTTATTGCCAGGAGAGGCAGTAATCTTCACTAGGAAGAGAAAGCAAGAAAGGAACCAGGTCTAACGGCATGCCATTTAGTTTTGTTAAGCATAATAAAACATAAGAGACAAGAAATATACTTGTTTGTCCTCGCTGAAGCCACCAACATATGTCCACTTGGCATTGTCAAAAAATACACGACCACGCAAAGAGAGAACAAATGCCCATACATCCGCACTCCTTTGCCAAGCATTATAGTCATCTTTAGCCCAGCTAAAACCTTCATCAGATGGAAGTACCCTTAAGTCATCTGTAAATGAAGACTGTTTGCTATCCACGGGTTTTGGCTGTTTAACCAGAGCGAGAGAAGGTTTCTCTTTGACCAAGGTCATGTTGTAAGCTCCATTTTTTCGGCCGTTCAAGGTCACACCTTTGGATGAAGTAGAGCTCCTGTTTTTCATTACTTCCTGAACAGGGCGCATCTTAGAAGGACTCCCATTTGTTTCCATCCAGGAAGCATCTGACTTGCTAGACCCTGCCTGCCTTATTTCAGCCAAGACCACTGAATTTCTCCATGTCTCGGTGACATTATAGACAACCTCTTTCGAAGCTTTGAACTTCTCAGAAGAAATTGAATTGGAAAAGCTAATATCTGCATCTCTTCCTTGACCTACAAACCCATGGTAGCAGTAACAGCCACAAGAAGCTAGTACTGCTGCCATTGCAATTTTATTTAGCTGCAATAAGATCACATTGATCAGTAACAAAATTATGAAGTGATATGATATAATATGATACGTGTGTGTGTGTGTGTGTGTATATATATTGTTATTCAGACAAACCAATTATACAGATCTGATTAGACCACGGAAATCGACAAAAAAACATATTGTTTGCACATGTAGGACGAGTTCTATTAGCTAACACTATTCGTTCATAAACTGTCACAAATTCTTATCTATCCGTTAAAGAAATGTCATGTGTATTTGTAATATTTTGGATATGATGAACGCATCCATATGATAAATTCAAGAACACATCCATATGATAAATTCAGAGAGAAAAATAGTTCAAAAACTAAAAGTAGGTATAACTGGTTAGACACGTCAAAATGGCTGACTGGTACTACGCATTCTTCTTCCAGTTAAAATGCCTAGCCACATATATGAGTCAAAATCCACCAAACCACAGAAATGCGTAAAATTGCAAAAAACACAAGCCAGAATTACGTCTCCGTCGACAACATCACCGTGGCAGCAGACCAGATACTGAGACGAAATTCCAACAACGGAACAATTTGAAGAGAATAGAGAGGAAAATGAATTCGAAGAGCAAGAAAGCGCTACTAACGAGCAAAAAGAGTGAGTCGAATTCTTGCTTGTTTCAGTCAGGGACAAAATTCGCAAACGAAAAAGGCCGAGACACCGAAACCGCATCGATGGAGCAGAAACTCGAAACCGGACCGATGAATTACCAAAAGAACCTCACTGCGATCAACTCGATCAAGATTAGAGAGGAACCGAAACTCACTTGTGCATTCGAAGGCCTCGAATTGAGAAAAAGAGAGACGGAAAGCGTACCTTCTTTTTGGTTGCCAACAAAAGCTTCTCGCTTCTGGCTCACACTCGATAGAGAGCCATCGAGCGACAGAAAAAAAGAACGAATTTGAAACACCGAAAGTCAACAAAAAACAAGAAAAGAAAGAAAAACAAGAAAGAAGGTCTAAACCGGCGGTTCCTACCCCGCCTTCGGAAACACTATTCTTAACCCCTATTTCGGTAATAAATCACAGGAAGACCATTCCCCGTACTTCCATTATCTGGATTAAGAAAGACCACTACCGTTCATTGGTGCGAGTACCGATATTTTGCCGATTTCACTGAAAAAAGAAACATAAAATAACATTAACATTTCTATCTCAACCGACATAATTGCGAAGTTGAAATACACGATATTTAATTAAATTTCATTTATAAAGAAGAAATGCAAATCGCACGATCTGAACGATAACTGTAATTTTCCAAAGATAAAGGGGCAATCTCTCCCGCCTGATGGAAGCGTACACGCAAGATTCGTTGGTAAGGGCCAGGCGATGGCGATGTGCCGCCGCAGAACGATCAGTGGGGCGCGCGCTAACGTGGGGCCGTTACCTCCCCCCACTTGGTCTCGGGATTGAATAGGAGAACGCGAAAGGCGTGGCGGCAACAGTGGCGTACGTGGCACCACCTGCTCTTCGACGGCCTCACTGGTTCTATGGTCCCGAGCTTCACAGGCGGTCGGTCGCCGGTGTGGCGCGAAATCGTCCGTTGGTTTATGCAGATTTCTGTAAGTTCATCGGAACTTGTGCGTTCTTCACCGTTCGCCCATTTCGTCCGGCAGAATATCTAGCAACGGAAAGCAAACTCGATTTTTTACTGTGAAAAAAATGTGGGTGTAAATTTTATGTTTTCTATGTATAAATTATTTAATTCTTTCCTGAACGTATATTCCTCGCTTTATAATTGAATTATATGCTGAAGGAAAGTAGGGACTGATCGCAATTTGATTGGCTTAGACTTTTATGTTTACAGAGAGCCAGCATATTTTGTATTTGCCTTTTTTTGGCATAATAGGAGGATTCTGTCGTATCTCTCCTTCTCGATCACGTAGCTCTTTGTATTCTTGCGGGCTTGTTTCTTCTCTTCTTCTCAATCTTGAGACTGTAAGAGCATCATAAGCTACAAGTTTTTAAAAAACACAAATGCAATTATATTTTGCCGCCATGTTTACTTACGTCTGAACCTAAATTTAAGAACCAGCATGCCTTTACTTGTCAGGAAGCGCGTGACAATAGCAGGAAACTGTAGAACTTGAGATTCTTTCCGGAATAATGGGAAAAAGTAGAAAAATCAAATCAGTTCAAGAATAAAGCATCTGGAAATGTCTCCATCTATCTATTTAGGGTAGGGAGATTCATTGAGAGACAAAGGGCGTATTGCAGCAAGAAACTTCTTCAGGTTTAGTAGGACCATGCAATGTGTGGATCTGAACTCTCTAGGACCCAAAAAATATCTGGCCTCACATGAATACGTTTCGTGCGGAGTTCTTCGTATTACGACGTAATGTTCTCAGAACCAGCATGCGTCCCCATCTGGCATCCACTGTAGTCTGTCAATGACATCTGAATCAAAGGCTTATCACAAAAATGGGAATCTCATGAAGTCTAATTTTAGAATACTGGTCTTTAAAGCCACACAAATTTCACTTTAACATTTGCGAGCATGATTCAAGAACTAATCTTAGGCTTTGAATAGTACACGTGTTTGTGCCTGTGTGCACAAGCATGAAGGAAAAGATCCAACAGGAAAAGGTGGAACTTCCTCAACCAATGAGCATCCGCAACTATTCCTTCATCAGAGTTTCAACGGAGCATACATGATAGAATCTTTACATTTATCTAAAGAATAAAATTTTACAAAACGAACGTCAAATGTATGTGCTTTTCATCAGAATAGTAAGCACTCCACAATGGTTTTATATGGTGGTACATTAGATGCATCATAATTCATGCACAATCAGTTTATCAGACCTTAAAGACCCAGAAGGGAATTTATAAGCAGTTTCAGGTGTATTTCCACTGAAATATAGAGCATTCTACTTGTATTTCTTTAAATCGGAAGAGAATTTACAAGCAGCTGTAGGTCTAATCCAACTGCAATATCCAACTGTTTCACTGGGTGTAAAAACACAAAATTCACCCGGTTTTCTCAAGACGACCAAATTGCCTATATACATCTTTTGAGCAGCTCAAGATACAAACAACAGAATTATAGCTTAAGCTATTAAAGGTCACACCTAAAAAAAAGAATGAACTATGTAAAGGACACGGAAAGGTAAAAAGAGTACAGGAAGACGAGCATCAACTGAAGAGCAAAAGAACATCATGTCTTTGCTTTCTTTGGAGTACCGTTGCGACTAACACCTGTTCTGTTTCTCTTCGCCACCTTCAACTTGGCCTCAGTAACTGTAGCTTCCCTTAGGATTAAGGATTCATTTGGTTTCAGAATCTCTACATTGCTAGTTCTGCATAACTTTTCCAGATTTACCAGCTTACTCTGGGACATTAAATTCACACCATTGCTTTTTGGGGCTTCAGCTTCCTTCGGCATCTCCGTTTGGTCTTGTGGCCCATGGCTCATGCAACTGTTTATGGGGCTTTCATCTTTCTGATGGACCAACGATTCATGTTGCTTCAAGGGACACCTTCCATTGCTTTCAGGAACTCCACTTTGCCGAAGCATCTGGGGTTCATCATATCTTAAAAGGCTTGTTACGATGGCATGTAGAGTTGTTTCCGTGCTAGGATTTGAGGATTTCTTTTTTTCAAGTATGGCATGCTTCCCACAGTCTAGACCTTGAAGTGCTGCGTCCCTTAGCTGTTGGAAAATAGAACTCTTCTCACAGCTGTAACTCTTAACGGAATCCTGCATGGCATCACGCGGGCCTCATAAAGCTTGTGTACTGTGAAGAAAAAGTTTTAGACTCAATCTTCTACTCCGTTCGAGAGGTTCACCCTTTTGACTACATGAATTTTCTGTGTTACTACAAGAGAATGCAGGTCCTAACCTTCAAAACGAAAATCATACATAGACCTTCTTATATCTCCAAGTGAAGAAAATCTGAGACTTTTACTGTGTCTGGCAACCAATTAAAATAAGAAAAAACGACCACAAGTATTGAGGCAATTTTATTGTAGTTTCACTATGTCACATGACACTCTAGAAGTATGATGCTGATGTTGAACACTTCTCGAATCTCAGACACTAAAACTGGCACTCCTACATTTCTAAATAGCTAGGTCAAATGTTCTCTCTCTCTCTCTCTCTCTCTCTCTCTCTCTGATATAAAATTCAAATGGAAAAAAGTCAGTTGAGGTATCATTCTTGTACACAATCTTGGTAGCCCAAAGAACTTCTGAAGGAGGAACTAGCAAGATGAAACTTCATCCCATGCTCCAACTCTTTTCTGGTTTGACCCAAAGAGAGAGAGAGAGTGTGACCCTAAGTTTATAAGTAGTGCTCTCACCAGAAAATTTACCGTCCTCTCAATCTTTGTGGATGAACACACGCAGCCTTCAACAAAATTGAGCTGTATTACCATCTTAAATGACCTTGACTTAACAGTTTCTCTGAAAAGGACAACAAAGAAAAAGACCAAGAAAGATGTTTTAATGAAAAAATTCAGACCATTAATCAATCAACATTTAAAACAATAATATTAACAGGCATTGTTAAGAATGACTTTAGCACCTCGTTAATGAGAATGGTTGATCACATAGAAGTGCACTTTTCATGTCAGGTCTTCCTGGAAAGCATACCTACACAGCACCTCAGAAATTGGTTTGGAACGCCAAAAGGACATTTGACAAGAACCATGATGATTGAGTGAAAATAAATATACAGTAAGAGACAAAAAATTCATAAATAGGCAATTATCAGAGAAATGCCACCTATTATTGGAAAAAAAAAAGGTTGATGAAAAATGTAGCAGTTATGCAACTGGATATGCATTTCATACCATTGCCACAAATATCGTTTACAGGTTTTAAATGGCGATGTGCTTCTCAGGTATAATACTGGAAACTTTAATTTTTGGTAAAATCTCAGCACATTTTTAAAGAATTAAAAAAAGCAAGCCTCAAAATAAAATGCAAAAATAAAATGCAGTAATAAGAAAAAGAGAAAAAATGCCAAAAAACATGAAAGAATATGTTTCTTATGTCTTTTAGCATTTTTTCATTTTGGTAGCGTTTCAAAAAGATGGGCTTTTTTCAGCTGAGCTGTTTTTGAAGCGTAAAATGGGTTTTTTTCAAGAAAACAGGTTTTCTGTGAACAATGTTTTATACCATTCGCATTGAAGTGCTGATAATACCTCAACTGACTTCAAAAAAGGTACCGGAGACTTTTCTCCATCCACACTCAAAACCTTCATGGTCCACTTTACATATTTCCCCCCTGCATTTGCATAATAATGTATCAGTCTGCCCCAGAAGCAAGAAACATCTTAAGCAGATGATAAAAATAAAGATTCAACAAATTAGAAGCATATAAAAGCTGGGTCACTATAAGCCTTTAATGGAGTACGTAATTCATGGCAGCAAAACCTGAGTCACTCACAAAAGTTGCCTTAAGGTGTGTGTGTTGTTAGTGTACAGGTGTACATACACTCATACTACACATCGTTGTCACAAATATTATCCTTGCGTTTTTACCGGAGAATTTTTTCTCAAGCATGAACTGTGAAGTTTGCTTTGCTCGTGAAACTCTCAGGATTTCAAAATATAAAAAATATTAAAAATAATAGAATAGGATAATAATTCAAATTTACTGCTGTTTTCTTACCAACACATTTTTTCAGCAAAAAGTAAACACAATATTTTTCATGTTGGCATTTTCTTAAAACATTGCAATTTTCACGTTCTTTTCTTTTATATTTTCCTTTTCAAAAAGAAGTATTTATATGTGTGTGTGTGTTATATTGTGTAAACATATTTCTAGTTTATGCAATTTATTTGTAGCTCAGTTTCAGTCAAGAATAAACCTTAACTAGCTCAGTCCTCTTTGGTGTATATAATTCTGTATGTGAAGCCTTTATGCTTGAGTTATTTTATCTCGGTACAAGTCATATATTGTGGCTTATGCCTTGCTATTTTTACATGGTATCCAAGTAAGTTATCCACAGCATGATTGGGTCCATTTTGAAGACGGTCACTGCCTCACGAAGCATGCCGGTGAATCAGTCAATTGGTCCTATCTAATCATTCTGAAGTTCTTGGACTCAAAATATTCTTCAAGTAATCTGGAAAAGGGAAAATAAATGGAGAAAGACCATTACACCTTCCAGCACGAAATAACCTCTACACCCCTTATATAGATATGTATAGATTCACACAATAAAGCATAAACTATATTCAGCAAACACTATTGGCATAACAAGTGTTAACTCTGCCTATGAATCTACTCAGACTCCAACTGCAGGTTGAGTCTGGATAAGATGCACAATATATGAGTTTTCTCACCCCAACGCATGTAATTTCCAGCACCATCGAGCTTTAAGTACAATGCAGAGAAAAAGAAACCCCACAAAAAATGAAAACATAGGCTTACTTTTGGGTGATTGAGAAACAGAAAGTTGAAAACGATCGATACGAACATACGGAGGGATCCGCAAATTAAGAAGATCCATAACACCTGCAATAATCTGCAGCTAATCTAGTCAGATATATTCAAGTACTCTAACTGCATGATTGTGGCAGGCTGAGTATTGCAACTCTAGAGAACTGAAAAGTTCACATGCTATAAATACCCACAGATGCCAGTAATCACATAAAAGAATCCAGAATTATTTTCGTAAGGAATTCCTCAGCACTGACATTACCTTTAAAAAGCATTTACAAGATATCTAGCAACTTAAGACTGGTAGTGTCCAACATGCGTCTGTTATAAATCTAGAAAGCATAATCTGCAGTGCACTGAAGTTACGGAAGCCTAGGGTAAAGGAGAAGAACACATTCATGGAAGAAAATTCCAGGAAATATGACCACCTTCGTGTAAGTGCATACAAAGGGCTTCATACTTGATTCCTCACCTTTGACATACAAATATGAATGAAAGCACAAATATGGCCTCGCAGGATGATAAATGACAGCATTAGGACAATAAAAAAAGGATAAAAATGTACACAGTTTTATAAATACCAGAAGGCTCGTAAAGCCCAATTTCCACATTGGAGATGGGTGTGCAACTGAACTTAACAAGCATATCAGACATTTCACCTTCCAGAAGAGGCAATGAAATAGTAGAGAATCTAGAGATAAAATGGTTCAAATCTGGGTGGACTTTTTGCTATTTTTATCTGTATTGCATCCAAATCCAAACTGACACTAAATGCATCCGTCCATCCAAGATCCAAGCCATTTTCATGCCCATGAAGTAGGGGCAGGACCCTCCATATACTGCAGCCCAACAAAGTGCTAATCTGTCCCAATATGCTTGGTGCACAAATGAAGCTCAAGATTCTCGACAATATGAATGATACTTTGATTATCAAAACAAAGTCAATGTAAACAAAGACAACTTAACACCCTATTCCCAAGAAGAAAATGAACCATAGCATTTAGAATAATATATGAAGTGCTACAATGCTCGACCAAGTAACATGGTACAGGACTTGCTCAGAAATACTCATGTCTTGGCATGGTATGTGGGGCCAAGTGGGTACATTGTGGATTGGGTCTGGGTCAGCCTCGATCCAAAATCATAACTTTTTAATTTTTCTGTTAAGAACCATGTGCTGCCTCTGTCCAAAAGTAACAGCTCCTTGACAGCTCTTGAATATTTTTGAAAACCTGTCGCTGTCCTTTTTGCAGACAAAAAAAAGAGGTTCCTTAAAGCTTTTGAAAACTCCTGGAAAGGCTGCTTAAAATTCATTGAGAAACTGCTCCACTGAGAACTGCAGAAAACTCCTCAAAACCACCCCTTTGGAAACTGTTGAAAACTGCTTGAGACAGAGGAGGGGCGACCTTGCAAACCTTCTTCTTTTTCTTTATAATTTTCTTGAATGCCCACAGAACTTGCCTATATAAGAAAAATAGGCTCAAATTTTATAAAATTGCATCTTTCCAGCTGAAATATTACAAATATAGCTTACATCTTTTAACTCCTACTGAATATTTTCTCCTTTGAATGTAAGTTTTGCCCATACCAGACCCATACCATTATCTCTGCACTTATATATATATATATATATATATATATATATATATATATATATATATATATATATATATATATATATATATATATATATATATATATATATATATATAGGAGGGATGGATTCCTCCGGCCAGCCAGAGGAATCCAGTCCCTTCCATTGGAGTACATGTAATAACAGCCACCCAATGCAATGTATCAGGCTGATATTAGTGGAGGGGATCCCCACTGTACATGGGGATCCACCTTCTATATATATATATATATATATATATATATATATATACACGCACACACACACATGTACGTACATACACACACACATATACACATGCAGAGAGAGAGAGAGAGAGAGAGATATGTATATATACCCCTCCACCCAAATTTTTTATAACTCCCTGTCCGAACCTGTATGGCTGTACCTGCACCCATGTGCTTAGGCTCAACTTGCAACGTCAAAAGTCTATATTTTTTCCATTCCACTTACTAGAAAGTAGAAATAATTAGAAAAAAAAAACCTTACTCCTTACTATAGTTTCATTTCTTAGAACTTATGCACAATTTAACTAATAGCCTTCAGCTTGCTCAGGAAAAAGAAAAAACATCAAAAGTTTATTTCAGACACTAACATGAACTGAAACACCATTATGTAGATCGTATACATGTTTTCACTTTTTCAACCATTCCATTTTCTTAGATATTGTGATAGCCAATAAAGTCCACATGTTTTGGCCAATAATCTGCATTTTGTAGGTCTTATAAAGTGCATATGGTATCAGTATTTGGTTTCTTATCTTGGGGCAGCTTTAACTCTGAACCCTTGCTTACATGCTTTCTTTTCTGAAAGGGATTTTCATTCGTAAGAGTGCCAATGCCTGTCCAACATGGTAATAAAAAACAGCAATATGAGTGCTAATTTTCCTAGATTTCTTGCTTTTTCTCTATGCATCCAACAGAATAATCTCCATCTTCAAGATATAAGCTCCACTATGTTCAAAATAGGTATCAAAGAAATGTTGCACTACAGCAACCTTTTGCCACAAGCTCTTCCAGACCAGGTATAAAGACATCTGACAGTATTTTTGGTATACGACAGAAAAATACTTATCCATTTCTTAGCAAACTGCAAAATAGGGCTCCCTCATGTAGCATAACTTATTGTAAAGATACTCATGATATCTATCCAACAGAATGTCAATAGTCAATACCTTATCAACCTGACCATGGATCACTAAAGCTGCTTTTTTATCCTTTGGTGTTGGCTGCAATGAAAAAAGAAATATTACTTAAATTGTTAAACATCATTTTTATTGCTATAAAGGGGGGAAAGTAATTACATAAAACGAACCCAAGATGCAAGCAGACAACTCAAAAAACACTTGATGTCTACTTATTAAGCCAGCAGCTTTTTGGGTAGGACATGTAATAGAGAAACTTGTAACATGAAACTGACATAGTTGACCTTAAAGTTTTTCGGGTTCTGCTGAAAATAAAAGTATTTCCAACTCTCATGCAGCCTTTATTTTGCTCTACGCTGATCCCCAAATATTTCACACCAAACTTAAAAAACTGCAGACCGTGCTTTTTTTTCAAGTCTGCACTAAATGATCCAACAAACAGGAGTATTCTTGAGTCATGGTCACAAATAACATTTCGAAGTTTTAAACTGTGAGGTTTTTCTCGGGTGTAATACCACGAGCTTTAAAAAAATGAGAAAAACAGAAAAAATACGGTATATTTTTAAAAATTAAGAAAAAACTAAAAATGGGGGAAAAATAAAATAAGTGAGAAACTAATAACACAAACATCAAATACAACCAATAAAAAATCCAAAATGAAAAAAAAAATGTTTGGCATGAAAAAAAAATGAAAAAAGTGAAAACGAGTTAAAAATGCATTTTTTCGTTTTTAATGTTTTTAAAAAAAAAACACATTTTCTTAAGTTTTAAACGGCAACTTAATTTGTCGCATTTTTTTCGAAAAAAAATGTGTTTTTTGTGACTATGTTCTTGTCAAACAAGAAAATGTGAAAGAACAGATTGATAAGAAAGATGCACATGCTCAAACATTTATTAGAAACAAAAGAAAGAGTGCAAATTATTATACGTCTCATTCTATCCTTCATAGATACTGCATTCCACTATTAGATTAGGAAGACCAAATTGCAACAAATGACTGTACATAGGACCAGAGGGATCAAGAGATTTGCATTGCAAACAGTTTATTCTGGGAATATTTCCAATAGCACAAAAAACATTAAAAACTTTTGGAAGAGAACCTTTTTAGCTCTTACTAGAAGTGTTTTTCTAGATGCTAACATGCAGTTGCAAGTGTTTTTTGAGAAAGAGATTGCCATGCAGATCAGAACACCAAAGAATTGCAACTAATATAGCTGTCGCATAGCAATACCTGAAGATTTACAATAACAATTTTTCCCCCACCACGTAGACATCTAACAGGCAGGTTGCAAGCAGGGGTAATTTGCAGACTGCAAAAAGAAAACCACTTTCACATTTTTTTCATATAGAAGAATGATCACTAGATCACCTAAAAAGGCTGGGAATGAAATAAAGCAACATAGCATTTTAAAATGATAGTATCTCCATGCAAGCTCTTTTTTCTTATGTACATTTACGTCAGGCAAACAAACTATACATTTCAAAATGTCAACAACGTAGATAGGTTGAACAGTAACCACAAAACTCTCCTTTCAACAACAAATGCAATTCATGTTTGCAGCAAGTTATGTTAGGTGAGGTCTCATGCATGCACCCAGTGTAGATTTAAAACATTTTACATTCTAGCACATGTACATTAACACAGCCAATTAAACAACACCACCAGAAAAGGGCATGGCATGAAAGAGGAGAGTAATTATCTATTCAGTGGGAAACATCTACAAGTAGTCAATCACTTTATTTCTTTAATATTCAGAAGCATCTAATGCACATGAATGACTAACGGAGTTTAAATTCCATTTCTGACTTCCCAAAGTGGTTAGAACTAAAGAATCCAGAATGCATGTAGATAGGAGTACAACTCCTTAATGTATCAATTCCAGCATTCAAAGGGTTGGTTCTATTATTATCATGCCACGAATGATATATGTGGTACACAACTGCAGATAAATAAAGGTGAGAGGCATAAGCATAAGTCATTCATATTGCATAATCAACAAGAGGACCAACTATATCATTTTCATAGGCTAGTCATATTATTTTTGGAAATTCAGAAATCAACCAGGGATTGAACTTGCATGTGCTGACAAGCCTGCTTGCCAGATGCATTGCAGGCTCATAATCTGCAAGCGAGAGAACTGCAAATGAAAGCACTGCTAAGCTTAATTATTTGGTTTGTGGCTCTGGGTCCAAGACCTATTACTTAAGGAAATTTTAGCCTTTGGTGCCTTATTATAACTTATAAATAAGATGATCTGTCCCATCAAGGAGGTTGCTGCTGCTGCTGCTGCACGTCCTGATCAGAGAGCAAAGATTGGATTCAGGATCCTACTAATAGTCAAAGTATAATTGGCATGTTCTAATACTTATCCTTCATTAGACAGGATATAGTCTATGCTGTCATTCAAGTATCATAGTTCATGTATGTTAGCTTCCAACATCAACTCTTCTTTTTTTTTTTTTAAGTCCTGAAAAATAGGTCTTTGGCATCTTGGAGCAACAAGAGGCACAGAAGCTTTTTACACAAAAAAAAAAAAAACAGACCTTTATCATTTAAATGGTTTTTGTGATTTCAGCAGCTCTCATTCTCACTTTTTCTTAAACTCTTTTTGACAATTAAGACAAAAGATAACCAATTTAATAAACACAGTGCTTTTCCTCAGACAAACATGTTATTAATTTGCAGAAGAACCAGTAGGTACATCAAGATGGAACTTGCAGGAACACATCACAACCTCAGGGATAAATCTGCACACAGAAAGAAGGGGGCATTTATGTGTAGCATAGAAGAAAGAAAATTCTATTGGTGCACCATAAAATAGCCTGCTTCATTGAACATTATAGTACCTGGTTCCCAAACACAAGACCAAATCAGCCATTTTACAGTGCTTTGTTGCGGGATTCATTTCTTCTGGGGGCAAAGCGTTCTGGAAAGAAACCAAAAAAAGGAAAGTCTTACAAAAACACTTTGAAGTTTTTGATTGTATCACAAAAACATGCTTCAGTTTCAATTTTTTTCATTTAACTATCTAAACCAATATGAAAATAGGTGTGCAAATGAAAGAAATCAAAACTTAAAATCTGTTTTTGTTATACCACCAAAGTTGAGCATGTTTTTGTAAAAAGTCAACAAAAAACATAAGAACTGTACAGGAAAATCACAAAAAACAAGCAAACATTGTTCTTCAAACAACCCTTAAAATTCATTACATTGAGCTGCAAAAGTTCACTCCAAAATATATCTCCATTAATCATCTTGATGAACCACTTGGGACAACCCACTTGAGACGTGGTCAGTCAAAACACTTATGCTTGACTGGGAATACAAGCAAGTTGGATATAATATAATTAAGTGGCACAGCCTGATAATGAATCTTTCTCAGGAGTCCATGAAGGTCCAACTCGGTCTGGAATTAGTGTTGCATTCAGAAAAGAAATAGGAACCTATGGTACTGAATCCAATAAAAACAGGCAAATCTATCCACTCTCCACTGAAAATGGCAGCCTTGGTTGTGTCAAAACCTTAATAGATTTTGAGCTAAATCCAAATTGTAACAACTTGTATAGGAATTCCTTCGGAATACTCCCATATTTAAAAAACTTGCAAAAAGACAATGGATATGTGTGTGTGTGCACATGTGTCTGTGTACCTGAACCCAATTACTACCATGCGTTTTTATTCATATTTGTTGATGCCAAACCCAAGCAACCCACCAAGTCGGTCCATATACCTAGGACCAGGTATCTAGGTCAGTTCCAAGTCAAGCCTATGGTTGGTAATGGAATCATGGTCAACCTTCAAATCTAGGGTGCAACAAGCAACAAATGGGAACATGTGTTCAAGGTGGCCTGAGATCCAAGTCAGGTGCTAGAGTAAACTTTGACAGTGTCCCTTAAATGGCAACCAAACCTTGGAGATAACAACCAAAAGGAAGAAAAAATGGCTCAATTGTGTTTCTCCACTCGATGTTTGCAACTTACCTCCCAGTCAAGAACTGTGTCCCTTAATTTCCCTCCACACTTCTTAACAGAGCAACGGCGGGAAGTTTTCTTCATTCCAATAGTTTCCACCTCAAAATCGCGAATATATCTTCAAGGTTTAAGAACATGTACAGTAAAAAAATTCAAATGATGAGTCATTATGTGTAAAAACCTTATGGTAAGAGACTATAATCATGAGCTATATTCATATACACAATGCAATTGAGACTTTAAAGGTATTTCATGGATCTCATCTGGAACCATACTCTAATCCACACTTGGGGCAAAGTTCGCGAAATGAATTCCCATGCAACTCAGCTAGCTTCTCTCTTGGTATTCCAGATCGAAGATGGAGATTATCAATGTTCTGTCAAAAGAAAAATTGAAGTAAAATGCATACTTTTCTTCTTTAAAATTATCCAGGAAAAAGATGGATATTTTAGAGCAACTAGCCCGAGACAGAATACCATTCACCCTAGTTAACATGATCATGAGACAGTCACCAATGTGATTCTCGGCAAAGTGTTTCTTTTTTACTCTGTTTTAAGAGAAGTGGTTTTCTTTGGGAAGGTATTGAATGTTTTAAAACTAGAAAAATATAAAGAACAAATAAACGCTATGAGATGACAGGCTTTCTAACATTTTTCTTGCAAAAAAATATAAAGAAACAAATAGAAGAAACAAAAAAAGAAAAATACACATGGTTAAAATTATGAAGAAAGCAACTTCTTCTAAGGAAAATATTTGAAAATATATCGTGATATTTTAGTTTTTGTGATAGTTTAAGAACATGGATCTTGTTGGGTATGGATACTTAGGCTCTGCAGACCAGTTCCAGTTAGGGATGTGAACAGTTTCAAATTAGGACGACCAAGTTCAGTGGGAATTGGATTCCATATGGTACAGCCAAAAATGACAAAGCACCCAACATTTGCATCCCCAAATTCAGTGCAACTGAACTAGGCATAAGCTGCCACTAAGCTTTTTATTAGCAATTAGTCAATAACTACTCATCTGGAACATGTTTATGGTACTAAGTCATTTTATCGATTTTTATATGACATCATCTGAAACTGATCTGGGCCCAAGCTGTCACTAGTCTTTTTAGTGAGAGAGAGCCAGCCAATAACTGTTCAAAGTTTGGAAGATGTACAGGGTACTAAGTCATTTTATCTTTTCATATATGACCTCAGATGGGGACTCCATTCTATGAATGCCGCACCAATTGGAGCATTTCAGGATCTTTTTCCATTTTATTTTTGATAAATGATCTCACAGTTGTGCTCTACATGCTTGATTTTTTAAGGACCAGGTCTTGAAACTTCTGGTTTCAACACATGGATAGATTTTATAACGCTGCATTGCACTGGATATTGGCAGTTTGTGTAAGCATCGTCCACTTTCAGTATGTCTAATCCAGACCCAAAACATGAGCTGTTGTATTAGTGGCAAACACTAGTCAACACACAAAAACTTTTTAATGCTAAAGAAAAGCCAGGACCAGCCTGCAGCACAGCAGCAGTCTACGACTCTACATAAATTGAATAAATGTTAAGGTGGTTTCCAATTAACAAATTTCAAAAAGCTGACATCTTATGAAACTTTTGTGGACTTTTGGCCACATCACTTTTAGAATCTTCAATGACCAAAATGAAAGCCGACAATGCATAGTAAAGAAAATGTGCATCTCAAAAGTAAGACAAACATATTAAACAATACATACTTGACTAATAACAAACTTTAAAACTCCAGCCTTTTCCAGCTCCACTAAAGCCATATGAGTTAGACTTGGCATTGCACGATGAAATGGTAGTGATGCTTCCGGCAGCACCTTTCCTTCACGCTGCATGTAGAATTCCAGAACATTTACACTATAAACTATTACTGTTCCAAACAAACTTGTTAGGAATAATTTGTCGAAAATGGTAATATTTTGGCTTTGTCACAATTCTAAAGTGTCTCAGTGATATATATAAAAAATTTGCTAACTCCTTAAATTTATCTTCTGAATATGTTAGCAGTATATAAGGAAAGAAAAATTTTCACCAGCCCTTTGTGGTTGCTTTCTAAATATGCATTTATTACCATGCTAGTCAATTGCCCTTGGTAAAAAAATGGGAGACTTTCTTGGTGAGCAAGGTATGGATACCCAGGATTTCCACAAAGTAACAGGGAGAATAGTGTGTTGTAAGTATGAACCTTCAAGATCAGTAGATCGGATGCACAAGAAAGTTCAATTAGTGCCCCCTTATTGAGAAGGAAAAGGTGGCATTGTTTCCACATTTAAGGACGTTATGAAACACTGTAGATAAATTTCTGCTAAGCAGATAAATGATTTCAATATAAATGAATATATTCTCGACAATTGGGAAACAATAAAACAATATTTCTGTTTTATACTTCCTATATGTTGAAAAACTTCAACAACACATCAAAGATTGCAATACTATCTTAAAAAAGTAGAAACTAATGAAGGAAAATAAATATCACTAAAGAAAGTAGTCAAGCCACATAGGTTTTAGAGTTTCTGAAACATTAAAATATTTAAACAAGTATGCAAAGTCTAACTGCCCTCCACCCGGTGATTGCCTAAGCTCATAGGCAGTCTTAGCAAGGCTTGTGCTTAGGGGGGCAAGGCAGCTGTTCTGACCATAGTGCCACATATGAAGAACCTATACTGAAATGAGAAAGAGAAAAACGTATTACCAAGGAGAAAATAGATATTAGATGCAATGAGATGGAACAATGCCATTTTGAGTCTTTGACTTATTTTCTTTCTTCCAATAAGATCATAAAGTAAGCAACTCTGCTATGAAGCTAACCATGTTAAATATGGTTAACTACCATTAACCATATTGGACATGGATCCAAATATAGCAGCAATTGGTCAGTGCAAACTCATGCTACACAAATGAATCATGTTGTATCACAGGAAACATGAGAAGAAATTCAGTTCCTTGTATTATAGAGATGTGGCATCTTCTAGGAATATATACATGTGAAAAAGTGTGCATAAACATAGATAACAATAAATTCAACAAAAAAAAAGGATAATTGTTCACTGTGCTCTACACAAGAATAAATCCTTAACTTACAAAAAACACTACTTGATATTGTATTCATGCAAGTCTCTCCATCAGTCTTGGGAGGAAGCAGTAAGCAAAAGACTCAAATTGAACCCAACCTTTTCCTTTGATGGATATATGGAAGAAAAGCTAGTCATGACCAGCAAAAACTGCTGGTTACATATAGATGCACAACACACACACACACACATAGGTCAAGTATGGATGCACTCTTTGGTGTCATCATATAACATCTTGAGATGCTCATATTCAACAGAAGATGGCATTACCTGAAGAGTCCAAATTCCCTCAGGACCACGGAAATCAGGTATACCACTGGAAGTTGATATACCTGCTCCAGTGAATGCAACCAAATGTTTACTCTGCAAGTATACACAATAAGAAATGAGCAACTTCTCCTGACTAGCATGTGGAAACCTGTTTTGAGGTCTCCAATCAAACAAATGGCAAGCTCTGACCTTTTGTATCAACATTGCAAGTTCTTCGATCTGTTCACAAACATTAAACAAGTAGAAATTAGTATAGTAAGTCGACGAGTAAGAGAAGAAATCAAGCCAATAGATTTGGGAAATCTGGAGCTAAGATCCATACAAGTAATGGAATAAAGACCACGAAGAACACTATCCAATGTTGTGGTCCTCAATCATGGGAATACAAAGCCAAGAAAAAGATAAAAATTTTCAATCTAGACAATGTCTAGGAACCACAACTCAGCCACATTGAAGATGTCGAATTGGGATATGCTTACACAGCCCATTTTTAGATGGAAAAGTCTCTTGGAATTCAACATATACAAATATAATACACACATTTGCATGCCTACTTCTACCATTTCATTATTGATGTGAGGCTGGAAAAAAGTCAAAAACCATAATTGTAGTACACACGTAGAGACATATATATAGAATAATTGATAGGTCGCAGATATTTTGCATCCCAGCCAACTCCAGCCCTGGGAAACGTACTTTGGCATGATTCTGACTTAATCCATACACATATACATGCTTAATATTTCTTACCCTTTATGAACATGTTTTCAATTGAATAAATTTCACGAGGAAAAAAAGGAAAGATTTCTGGCCACTAAGCTTTTGGCAGAATATGATCCATTCATTTCTTGATTGCTTAAAAACAGACCTAAATATCGAAATAGTAAAATTTACGATGTTTTCTCGATTAAAGCAATTAAATTAGATTAATCTGAGAAGTGCAAAATTATATAAAAGACAGTGTCTGGGCTTTCTCTCTCTCACTCTTAATCACATAGTTATGAATGAAACATATTTGGGGCAAACACCTTAAACTATATACTTGACCCAGAAAAAAAAAAAGGAAAACTCCACGGAACAACATAAATGTAGGCATTTTAATTAACTCATATGAGTTTTTTATCAATTAAACATATCTGGGGCGAACACCATGAAATATATACTATAGCCATCCACAAATAATTACATAACTGCAGAACTAGCACGACCTACTAAAAATGTAATGGACATCATAGGTGTTGGAGACATAAAAACTTAGTGTGTGTTTTAACTTTTAAATACAATGATACATTTTGTGGGACCAATGTTACTCTTATTCTTCATATTTTTAGGCATCAATGAAGTTCCCCATATAAGTTCCGTGCAAACACATGAACAGACTACATCCTTTAACAGAAGCCCACTGTTATAAGACAAACCCATCCATGTTTTTCTTTTTTGTTATTCTTATGCCCCCATGAATATCTAAGGAAACCACTCCTGAGTCACCACCAAAACATACAACGAATAAACAACATACAAACGGTTCAGCATTTACAAAGATTTACACACATATAATCACTTTGAGGCCTCTGCAGCAAGACTCGTTTGGCCCGTCAACCACCTGAATAGTCCTTTCTATTAGCACTAATACCATTTAACTTCTAATCTTTAGCTGCATTGGTGAAATATAGATAACTTCAATCAAGTGGCCAGATGAGATTCCCCAGTTTGATTATACCTAGAGAAACCATAGCATCCACAACAAGTTGCCAACTGAAAATGGTTATAAACCAACATAAAAGCACCTTCACACGCAACATCATTATTGTGACATACTTTTATCTACAGACATCAAACTTTTTAACAATTTGCCCAACTTGGTAACTATCTTGATACATGCTTACATCTATGGAAAGAAAACCAGCACAGCTTCTAAAAATGTACCTAATTCTCCTGGACAAAAATCAGATTATTTCTATTACCAATCAAGTCGGGTTCACTACCAACAGATTAATCAGATTATCAGAGCGACAACATAGACAAACTCGGACATTTCAGGGACTGCTCAAGAAAATCGTTCATGCACCACATAAAACGAACAGAGAAGACATTCCGACATGCCAGCCAGGAAACCATGCATCGCCATCATTCCAATATGCAATAAACAGAGATGTAGCAAATGGAGGCGAAGAATGGTGGCCTTCACCTTCTTCCGCAACGCTTCTGGTGGGTCGAAAACCTCAGCCATCCCAACGCTGCCGACGTCCTCTCTATAGGAAAGCTTCTCGGCGTAACCCAAAGACATGGTCGCGAAGGGAGAGATACTTATTACGCTAGACCACCTGGGGATGTTATTGCAAGGGTAGATATGCAGAAGGAAACGCCCAAGATTAAGCAATAGAACAATGAACCAGAGTTTCTTCCTTCCCTTTTTCCCTTTGCCCCCTCTACGTTTTGAATGTTTGATCTCTCCCTCCTTTGAGAATCTCTCTCACTCTCCCTCTTGGTTTCTCGTTAGGTTTGTGTGACAAGAAAGGAGAGCAGACGTCTCATCACAACTCACAAGCAACAGTATTCATACAAACTCCAGGACTCAAGTGAGAGGGGGGGGGGGGCAGGAAACACACATATATATATATACATATATATATATATATATAAGCGGGCGAGTGTGTACAGATTTTCAAAAGGTTCTTCTTCCAAGGGGTTTAAAACAAAAATCATGCATTCGGCGATTCAATTCACTAGGAAATAAATTATTGTTGTGTCACTCCTCAAAATTTCCTTTGCCATGCGCTGCATAGTTATTTCTTCGCTAGTAATTTGTTGAAGTTCCAAGATAGAAACTAGTTTTCATGCCTAGGAATGTCAATTGATCGTATTTGAATTGGACATACTCTTAAACATCTGTTTTTTTTTAATGCTCGTGTATTCATATTCAAACTTGAATACAAATGCACATGAATAAAAGTCGTATCTTAATATGAATTTATGATCTAATTTCACAATTTGTATATGATCCGAACATGATATCTAATTCACATCTGGATTCGAATCTGAATTTTAAACTGACAAAAAGTAATGGTGTTATATATTAAATTGTTTATATAAAACTAAATTCGATCCAAAAACGAATCTGATATGATTTATTGATCTGATATTGTTTTTTTAGGTTGTTATCAGGCTAGAGAGTTGAACCACCCACCATACAATTTTCAGTCATTATGATTTTTTAATGAGCCGTTTGGTATTAGGAATTATGTGAATGGTTTATGAATCTATTTCGAAAGGTTTATAAATTTAATGTCACATGACCACTAAAGCTTGTCTCTACTGGTACTACTGGTCCGCTAGTAACTTGCCACTTGACTATTTCTTCCTATATCCTTCTTGTTGTTCTTTTCTTGATATGGGTGTTTCTCAAATTGACAAAATTGTTTGTGGATCTGGGTGTTTTTATCCAATATTTATAATTATGCTATTGATATGGGTGTTTCTCAAAATGACAAAATTGTTAGTGGATCTGGGTGTTTTTATCCAATATTTCTAACTCTTCTCTTGATATGGGTGTTTCTCAAATTGACAAAATTGTTTGTGGACCTGGGTGTTTCTATCCAAGAGTTCTAATTATTCTATTGATATGGGTGTTTCTCAAATTGACAAAATTGTTTGTGGATCTGGGTGTTTTTATCCAATATTTCTAACTCTTCTCTTGATATGGGTGTTTCTCAAATTGACAAAATTGTTTGTGGATTTGGGTGTTTTTATCCATATTTCTAATGTCCTAAGTCCAAGTTATTGTTAATGATCACTTCTTGAGAGGCTGCTTCAATGATGGAGCAACTTAGCTTAAAACAAAACTTAATAATAACTAAAACCATCTTGCTTCTTAAAATTATCTGTGCCTTCGTATCACTCTATGAGCTGAAGGCCAATCTTCGTATTTTATTGGTGCCCACTATAATGTTGCAATAAATGAAAGATGAGATGACAGTTTTTATTTAGATTTCTCGATCAGTTACTTCGTATTCATATCTCTCAAAGAATGCACTCGTAAGAAAATAACATGTTATATTTAAACATAGCAGTGGTATAATGTCACAAGAAACATTACATTGCTTTGTTTGTGAATGTTGTATAGGCAGTTGCCCACACAGACGAGCCCATGATGTGCATTCAAAATACAACTTTGATGTCTTCATTGGTTCTACCACAAGTCCTGGAAGGATGTGCCAATCCACCTTAGTTTCATGATATATCAAGCAGTAATTGTCCATACTACATTTATATGCCGATTTATAATGTGATAAATCATATAATAATTTCGGAGTAACCTGCCCAAGTGATAAAGTTAGCTAGTCAAGGTGACTTTAGCCGTCTCGGTACTGTGTCCGGAGCAGTGTTACCAAAAGTGGTCCGACTCGCTATTTTGAATCGGTTGGCTTGATTTAACGGTGCCATTCTTGTTTGCTATTTTTTTTTTTGTTTACTTTGATTTTGATAGATCTTTTAATACAAATGTTAGTTTTTACCGCAGAGGTTGGACGTATCCTCTTTTCGTAGCTATCTCTGCCGGCTTAAACGGTAAAAGGAGAAGGAACAGTAAAAAGGGGGAGGNGGGGGGGGGGGGGGGGGGAGAAAGAGAGGATGGAGACCCCGTTTGAATTCTATCCGGCGGGAGTCCCCCCGATTCCGTCAACTGTCAGCCACCAGCCACGGCCAGGTATGGCTGATGCTCCACAGGAAAACACAAGTCCTTTGGCGCAGCATCCGTCTACCGAGGTTCTGCCGGCCGGTGGCCGGAAAAGTCTTTCTCCCGTCTGCGGCGAGGAGCTGACCAAAGGAGGCACCGCCAGAAATCGGTGGCCGCAGGCAGAGACGGCCGCGTTGCTTAGGATTCGCTTGGAGATGGACTCTGAGTTTAGGGATTCTAATCTGAAAGGGCCACTCTGGGAGGAAGTTTCCAGGTAAGATCGGTTCTTGTTTTTCTCATACACCCTTCTTGAAGTACAGGAACGACAATTTGTTGCTAGTTCTGCATGATAGTTGTTGGAAAGAGAACTGAATTTCTCAAAATTTTCCGGGATTTTTATGGACAAGGCGATGCAAAGAAGTATCCGAATACAAGACAAAAAATATTTCATGCATGTTGGAAGCATCCGGGAACACCAGGGCTTTTTTTTTTTTTATCGTCTAGGCACTTATCCGTGGACACTTGACATCAGTTGGGATGTGCATGCAGTTTCTCATATTATCTGGGTTTCCGGCATACGTGGTGCATGAGGGGGGTTATTTGTGGGGGTGATCTTGGAGCACGGTAGCTAGAAGATTGTTATATTTAACCCTGTTTTGATTCTTTTTTTTTTTAGCTGGACAAAGATAAGACCTTCGATCTGAAGTACTTCATATTTCTGTAGTTGGATGAACTTGACTTCCAGAGCATTCGATTAATAGTCACGATATGTAAACGGAGCAATTTTTCTTTTCTCGCGATCTTTAAAAAGATTGCACCAGTAGGCAAAATCCCAACGACTTTTCCCTCTTATTTTGTCTCTTTCGAGTTGAGTTTCTAGTTTGACCTGTCATAATATCGTCCTGATGATAACTTTATGTGTTCTACATTGTTCGCGCTCTTGCTGAAGCTAGGACAGCTAGAAATACATGTTCGTACAACATTTGAAAAAATCGGGGCCTTTATATACTAATTACCGATTTTTATTCTCATTTTCTCATCATGCACGAGAGTCGTTTAGTGAGTTATGTGGCAATGTTCATAGAACAATGATCTTTTTTTCACGTTATTGTTGTTTCTGCTTTCATGATTATGAAGTTTCAACACTGGGAAGACAGTGGAGAACTACTCGAAGGAGGAAAAGGACGAGATGGTTCTCTTTGCCTTTAAGTTCAACTATTGTCGCTGTGATTTCTTTCGTATTATGGGTTTGAGATATAGTTGACATGTTGTGTAAAAGTTGGTGTATGATTCACGCGTACATCTTCTCAATGAAGACCTCACATGCTAATATCCATTGTCTACAGAGACAGAGAAGCTGAATTTGGTTAAGACATTTGTTTGGAAAATTTTTTGCCTTTTTTTTTGAGACAATTTTTTTTTTCTGAAGGCAGCAAGCTTTAGGTACATTTTCACATTAGAGTGAAAAAATAGAGGAAATGCTAGTTACTAGGTAAATGGATAAAGAATGACCCCTAGAAACAGATGATAATCATTTGAAATACAAACCAGTCCATGATTTTGAAACAACTGTATCAAGTATCAACTGAACCAGTAAAGAAACACATGGAGCCCTGTCCCCTGTGTACAGTGAAACATCTACTTATGATTCACAGCTTAGCATCAATCGTTAATACACATCCAATAAAGCTTGTCTTGGCATCAGCCTATGTTGTCAAGGTCTCGCCTAGGCATAGACTAAGTGTAAGTCCACACCCGTCGCCTAAGTCCACCACTTAGGCGATGGTATATGTGCTGGCACCTAGGCTCGCCTAGGCTGGCTTAGGCGCCAACAAGCCTAGTCCATGGGAAAGTGAAAAGTCACCTTCTCTTTCAATTAAAGTTTCTTAATTGAGTATATATTGTTATGTACTTTATTTTGTATTAATTACATATTTTTATGTATCATTATATTGATTATATAGTATTGTGATACCTTATACCTGTTATATGTATACATTAATATGGTACGTACTTATATCATATAGTTATATGTATTGTTAATTTGTTATGCCTGTTATAAACTTAGATTATATACTATTATGTACTGTTAGTTTGTTTTGTTAACCTGCTGCTATACCTGTTACATGTATTGTAATACCTGTTATATGTGTTGCGGATTTGTTATAATACTGTTATAATAGCTGCTGCTATAACTGTTATGTGTTGTTAGTCTGTTTTATTATATATAATACCTGCTGTTATACCTGTTATATGTATTGTAATACCTGTTATATGTATATATTGTCATGTACAGTCTGTTATATATACCTATTATAGAGTATTGTATCAACCTATTATATGTATATACTATTAGCGTTATATAATATGCAGTATTGTGATACCTGTTATATGTATGCATTAGTATCGTTATATACTTATACACATTGTTACTGTTGTGTACTTATATGTATACTATTATGTACTGTTAGTCTTTTTATTATATTATGCCTGTCTTTAAGTACGGATGGATTAAAGCCTTTTGCGGATTTACATTTTTTCTTCTAGAGATTAGATTTGTTTTTTTGTTGGTTTCTTGTATTAGATTACATTTAATGGGCAATGTTAAACTTCTTCTATTGATTTTGCATATTCAAGGAAGTCAACAATTAATTTTTGATTGCTTAAGTCGATCATGCTTGTTATATTACTACTCTCCACATTTCAAGTATTAGTAATAGTTAATCAAAATAACTTGAAGGTTTCCTCTCATCCAGCTTAAGTAGTTATGCCAACCGGTAGAAATGGATGTCACCTTTTTTGCCTAGGCCAGCCTAGGTGCTAGGCACTGCCTGGTGGGCGCCTTGACAACATAGGCATCAGCAAGATATCATAGGCATCAGCACATGCCACTAAGGATAATGAAACAGAGAAATGCCTATTAGACTCCTATTCCCATACTTGGGCAACAGGCCTCTGATGAGCTGTTACGAATTTAGCAAGTCAAGTGGTTCAGACCTGCATCTAGCAATCCAGAATTCAGCATGAAATGTTGTACATTATATTGCTTAATTGACAAAACCAAGTTTAAGATTAGATAACCAAAGATTGAAAACCTCTAAGCCATCGGTCTATCACCTTCATTTTGTTGTCATATATCTGGACAATCTATGAGGTCACAGATCTTATGACTTTCGTTTCTTTTGTCACTTGTGAATAAGTTGCACAGTTTGTTTTTTTTATGTACTTCCTTTTCCGAGGCTCGACATTCCATGATTTTGTGCCATAGATGCTGTTCTATTGGTACCACACAATTATTTTGTTAAGGTCTGACTTGTGGTTTGTGTATTTTGTTTTCTTCTTCTCAATTTTAGTTGTGGTTTTGTGTTATAAGTTCTTGTTAAATTGTCCATAATATGTTATTTTGACTTTATAACATTGTTTTAGGAAACTTGCAGAATTTGGATATCAAAGGGATGCTAAGAAATGCAAAGAGAAATTTGAAAATATTTACAAATACTATAGAAGGACAAAAGAAGGAAGAGTGGGCCGCCGAGATGGTAGAAGTTATAGATTCTTTAATGAGCTTGAAGCTCTGGAGGCCAACAACATTAACGATCACATAAACCAAGATTTTATGAACAATAATGGGTCTGAAAATGCAAGGCCACGTGCTATTTCAACTCAAGATGCTGATTATGGTTACCATCCAACTATAGATTGGGATGCCTTACCATTTGAAAACCTGGACCTTCTCACCTGCTGTAATCTGTCTGACTCATCGGACGGTGGTTCTGATGATCCTGAATATATGATAGACTACAAATCTAGCACCAGCCTCCTCATTTTGTTTGAGAACTTCTTCAAGCAGGTGGTTGCAAAGCAGGACGCCATGCACCACAGGTTTCTTGAGATGTTGGAGAAGAGGGAGAATGATTTGTTGGCAAGAGAGGCAGCATGGAGAGAAGAGGAAAGGGCAAGGGTTGATAGAGAGAGTCAAGCAATTGCTCAAGAGAGGTCCTTGGCTGATTTACGGTATGATGCTATCATTTCCACTTTGGAGAAAATATGTAGCAGAGACATAAAATTATCCCATTTGGATCCACCAATGATTCACCAGTTTGTAAATGCTAACAGTGATATGGAAGAATCACATGAGAGCAAAGGTCTGACTTCAGGTTCTGGCGGCAGATGGCCACGCTCTGAAGTTCATGCATTGATTGAACTCAGAAAGGGGAAAGGGTTGAAATTTCAGGAGACGGGGACCAAAAGTGGACTTTGGGATGACATAGCAGCTGGTATGGCTAGATTGGGCTACAAGCGTAGTGCAAAAAGGTGCAAAGAAAAATGGGAGAACATTAACAAGTACTTCAGGAAAACAAAGGGGAGCAACAGGAAGAGGCCACGTAATTCAAAGACTTGTCCTTATTTTGATGAACTGGAGGTCTTTTATCAAAAGGGCATGCCTAATTCCTTCGCAAAACCTCTGACGGGCACCGACATGATCAGTGATGATTGATGAAGAAGTCTTGGAGCAGGTGATTGAATTGTACAACGATGCATCTTTTCACAGTTCCATGTAATGGCATGTACTCACACTACCACAAGGCATACATGAGGATCAAGATGATTCTCTCTTCTCTATCTGCGCATATATATGTTTAAACCGTATACACATGCACACACCCACACACACAAATTATATACATATGTATATTTTTGTATTTATATGTGTAACGTGTATGAGAGGCTTGTTAGTAGCTTGCTGCAGCTTTTTTTCCTCACAATGTATTAAACTGCTCTTGCTGCATGTTTTTAGTTACTTTACCAACTCAGGAAAGTAACGTTTTGATGAAATATTCACAATTCCAGGCGTTCTTTCCATGGTAGGAAAACATGTGCAGACATCCCTTCTGTTTTTATTCTTCGCTTGGAAAATGACATGGATCTTTCACAGGTGTACGCAAATTCGAAGCATGAGAATTCTCCTGGAACACTTATGACATCTCAGGCTGCTAATTCTGCCGTGGTGCCCTTCCCTTCAATAAAAGATGGAAGCGTGTTAGTTGAGAACAATTTGAAACATTGATTCCTGAAACTGCTTGCAGGAGTTGTATTTTTTGCTTCTGTAAGAGTTTCTGACAAACCACCTTGCTGGTCTTATACGCATAAAGGTATTCACGTGATGCTTCGAACGCCATCCTTTTGTAGCAGGGAAATAAACATGGGAAAGAGTTTGTATAGGGCGGGATGTTCGATGCATGTGTAAATATGCAAGCTTGCAGTTCAATTCATCTTCCAGTAAAATATTCTCAAATTATTTGCTTCGTCTGCCGTTGTTTATGTCTGCAGGTGGTCTTTTGTTTCTGGAGACCATCAAGGTGTTAAACTAATATTTTCGTGTGCTGCTATTTTCTGGTCCATGAGGTAGCATTCTTTTAACAATTTTTTTGTGTTAAATGAATATGGTAAGCCTTGAGGCGCTTTCTGCAAACTGCGGCGGCACACACAGCTTCGATTACTTAACTGAATCTCAAGTTAAGACCCAAGTTTTGTAGAAAATCATATATAGTACTTGCGTTTATATAGTAATCATACTTAGAAAAAATCTTGACAAAATTTTTTATGTCCTTCTTTACCATCAAACCTTTACGTGTAAAGGTTTAGGATATAGTTATTTGTTCTACATGCATATCCTTGACTTTTCAGTAGGGAATTGAGGAAGTCGATCACAGAGAAAAACTATAACAAATGCACGCACCATTGTAACCGCCACGCAGTAGAAAAACAGACAACTCCATGAAAGCGTTTGCAGGTGATGCAGCTGGGATCGTCATGTGTTAATGACGATTAGCCTGGATTATGATTCACATATATATCAAGTAATGTTTGGTGCACCTGCAACACACTCATAGAGAGGGACCTCGAAATTTATACTGGTTATTTCCTGGATCAATTTCATACCGAATATCATAAATGAATTCCCAATTTAATTAAACAAAAAACCTTATATAATGAGCACTGGTTTGAAAGAAACAAAATCTAATAAACATCCAAGTCAAGCAACGCAGTTATTTTCTCAAAGACGGCACTTCTGAATTCGAATCTTCCTTTTACATCCTCTCTATCGCAGGTTTCTAAATATCACAGATTACAGTACGAAAATTTTTCAGTTACATACATAAAAAAATAGGACACAAGAGAAAAACAAGATACCCATTTAGAATTTCCAGCTCTATCATTAGCAGCAGTTGCGGATCAAAGAGGAGAGTTACCTCTGCAAAGTTTGTCGTCGAATAGCTCTGGTCATCACCTCTTTTTTATGAAGTTTCCGCCACGAGTCACCGAAAAAACACGTCTATCATGTGAAGATATAGATATCGTCAGGTGAGGTTGTTCGTGAAGGCTGATTTTGTTGTGGGCGTCGATCTCTGAGCTTTCCTGCACGCGTCCCTTTGTCGATGCGCAATTCACGGGGAAGATTTTGGGGACGTAATAAGAAATTGAAATGAGGTGCTTGGGATGGAGATGTCAGGCAGAGATAATTAATTTACGCAGGACAAAGCATACTATAACATGATTGTATTGACAATATATTGCAAAAATTATGAAAGGATATTGACTAATATATCACTTATAAAATTAGTCAGACGAATAATAGGTAGAAGCTGCAAATTTTTTTCTTCATGATGTAGGATAGTGGACAACTTCAAGGTTTCAAAAGTGCCAAAAAGGTTAGAACAAGAAGAAAGCCATCAACTCTCCCGGGAAAACAAGGAGCATTCATCTTTAGAAAAAAAAAAATTGCTTAAACATAAGAAAAATCTCAAAAATAAAATTGAAGACCCAGTGAAAAATTAATGAAGGGAACTTGGTAGAGAATTTCAGAAGCCGCCGTTCAAAGTCAAGAAATGGGAACAGCTCGAGCCTATCCAGGAATCAATGAATCAGTTCGGCTAGACTTGTGCCGATAGAATATTAATTAACATTTTTTTTAAATAATTTAAATAATTTTTTTATATTTTATATAAAATATACATGTTTTATTTGTTTTTATTAAAATTGAATCGGCGGGGTTCTGACCCGAGCAGTTAAAATGGGGCCGGCCCGACCCGGCCCGGCCGGATGCCGGGCACTATGATATGGCTATAAGATGGCGAGCGCGAGACCGTCTGGTGGTTACTATCTGCAACGTGGCGCGGACAAGGATTTGTACTGGACGCCTAAGTGCAACAGGCTTTCTCGAACAAAAGGCACAAAAGGGGGGAGGTCCTCTCGAGCGCAACGTGGCGACTTCCAGCGTTCGCATTGTGTCGCGGCCAAATGAGTACCAACTGTTCGGATCCTCTTTTCCTCGTCCCTCTTCCGGCGAATGAGGAAGTTCATGGTTGCCATTTCCGCTACAGTAGAAGCTCTGCACGGACGCACGCTGCCTCCTCCACCTGCATTCGGCCTCTGAAACGTGGGATCCTCTCGACGGCGGTTCTGTCCAACGCTTTCCTCGCTGCTTCTCCGAGAAGCTTGATCCTACGGAGGAAGATCGCGCCTCCTTCCCCACTTCTCCCGGTTTCCCGCTTCTTCCAAGGTACTAGTTCCTGTTCGATTTTCCTTTTCTCCCTTCCGTTTTTTTGGGAATTTTACTCTGCGTGGTTGATGTTTGTAAGAAATTTTTTGGCGCCTTTTTCCTTTTAGTTTTCTCATGATGGTAACTTTGCTCCTTTCAATTTCTTGTTACTCCGTTAAAAAATTTCTTCTTTCAATTACTTTTCCAGTACAGAGTAGTTCTACGGTCCTTCCGCAAAATTTTGTTCCAAAATTTGACGGAAGTTTGTCTTTTCTGACTAGTTTCGATAAGAGAATTATTCTTTTAAAAATAAGCTGAGTAAAATCTTCAAGTGTTTATACATTGAGAAAGGTTCCGGTTTACGAGTGATTTTTACCCGTCACAAACAGCAGTTACCTTTGTAAGATGTTCGTTTTTCAGTCGCTTTTTCGAAATTTGATGAGTGCACATAGTTCTCCATGTACTTTGCTTAGTAGATCCGTTCCCTTTTTCTTCCCTCAAGCTTGTAACGGTTTTTGTTGTTTGTTTATACGGGAAATTTTTTTTGTTTGTTTGTTTTTCATTTTCCTTATGTTTAATTGCAATTTTTTTAATGGATATATGCGTGCTAACATTTGGAGTTTCGTTCCTCAAGATTTTGAGGTTAGGGCTCCTAACTGCTTCGAGGTCAGAAGCATGTCGATCTTGGCGAGTTTGCCCGTTGATGTTGAAATACTAAGCGGAGTGGATGACAAGTACGACGGCGTCACCGTTGAGATTAAGGAGCCGGTAGATGTTACTGCATTCTCAGCTTCGCTTAAAGCTTCGATATCCAAGTGGAGACTGCAGGTTATCGTTTTCTCTCACTTGAGAATTTATTTGAAAATTCTCTTAAGCTTTGTTATTTTTTTGGTGATATGCTGAAGATGGAATGGTGTTGTCTACCTGCTTTGTTCCTGCATTTTCTTTTATTCTGTGCATTATATATAATATATAGAGCACACACACTCACACAGGCTCTTTCTTAAGTGATGAAATGTATATCTTGTAGGGCTTAAAGATCAGTGACTGGCTTGATTGATATTTACAAATTGATTTATTTGGCCAATTTTTCATTCATATCAGGTTAGTTCGGTCTATCTGTACCATGTCGTAATTGTTCTTAAGATCATATATTATCCACTTCATAGTTACAACTACAGTTCTCGTGTTCTTATTAGTGAGATTTTTCTTGAGTTATTTGACAAAGTTGTTTTTCTCAGGAACGTTGGGAATTCAAAAAAGTTTTAAATATACTAAAAGTAATCTAACATTATGAAAGTAAGATTTTTATACTAAGTTTTTACGGATTCGTTGAGAAAATTTAAGTTAGCGTTTGAAATTTTAAAATAAACAGCAAATGGAAACAGGCATTAAAAATACATCAGCAGAACTTTTTATAAATAAGGAAAAAGCTATTGCAACAGTCCGATGATATTATCATGAAAAGTTCTTTTTTGACAGATTTGAAAATACTGCAAGATTTTCCCTTTCAAAAATGGATTATGCTGTTTCAGTGATAAAAGTACTTACATTTTCGAAATATCTATATGTGACTTTCGTCTACTTGAATACCACTCTCTCTCCTTCTCCACACGTCCATCCAACAATTCCAGCTTGGCTATTCAAGGATGTGCTTCTATGGTCCATTTAAAATTTAATATACTTCTGCCATTGCACAGTTGTTATGGTACTAGGAAATATGCACACATTCTCCTCTGGAAGTTGTGCAAATCTGATATTGTTTTAGATAATAGGTCTTCTTTATTTTTTCACCATATGTATACAATGTGAGCAGAAATCAGTGCATGTTATAAACAATTCATGTCTTGGCTGCATAAATTGTTGGGATTTTCAACATAAACACCTTAATCTTTGAAAGACAAAATCTTATGATGTTTATATTCTGATGTCATGCTGAGTTTATGCTAAATATGCATTATAGAGAAGATCTGTGCTGGATGTTTTTGTCCTGTAATCAAAATGATGCATCTCAAAGGCAGTCCATATCTTGTATTGATATTATTTCATAAGAGCTCTTTATTTTAATTCTCACATCATCCCCTTGTACGAGCATATGTGAACTCCATAAAGACTACTGAATCAATGAATTACCTGCCACATCCGCATCCATATATTATACTCTAAGCATCATTAAAGAGCATGGATACTATAATATACCTTTATCAATATCCTGACCTTTTGTCTTTTTTGTTTCAGGGTAAGAAAGGAGTTTGGCTAAAAATTCCAATTCAATTGGCAAAACTTGTCCCTTCTGCAGTTGAGGTTAACAATATCTGTTACTTCTGTTTTATCTGAAACTGGCACTCTTATTGTTTTTGTGGCATCATTCATTAGATATTCCTTTAATGATGACCATCACTTCTTTATTTAATTTGTGGATGGCATGCCGCCTACTTCATGAGATAATGAGACTGATAAATCGAGAATTAATCTAAGTAATGCACAAGCAGTTGGTGGAATATGGCTCATGCTTTTATTTGTTACTGATAATGTTTAGATGATTCTAGTACATGAGTGACTTAGTGCATATGTCTCATTTTTTGTTACTTTTGATTGAGGTTGATTGTTTTTTTACATGGCATCGGTTTCTGTCAAAAGTTGAACAAATTCTGCATTCCCTATTGTTCCATTAGTTGAGACAAACTTGTTGGGATCTTTACCTTATTCTGGTTGAGATGGTTTCTCACTAGTATTTTATCTTGTTTACCTGTAGGCTATACTACATGTAGAAAGATCAAAGGAACTTGTCCTGCCCAAGCTTCTATTGATTCCTTTATTAACCTGTAGGAAGGGTTCTGGTACCACCATGCTGAACCAACGTATTTGATGCTTGTGCATTGGCTTCCTGACACACCTCATACATTGCCAATCAGTGCTACACATCGAGTGGGTATTGGTGCTATTGTGATAAACAGTGAAAGACAGGTAAGTTATTTGGATTTGCAGTTAACTTGTTTCTATTTATCTTTGGCACATGTGCTTATGCATTTCATGAGAATGAGATGTGTCAGACAGTTCCTTGCACAGGGGAAGCAATTATATTACTAATTTTTGAAGATTTTATTCGTTATTCTTCCTACTTCAGTAAGAAAGATGATTTTCTTTATGCTGAAAATTTATTTGGTATCTCTGGTTTGGAAACCTGCAACCCTTGGATATGTGGGGATTGTACTTTAGATGCTGGTAGTCCAAGAGAAGACAGGGTTCTTTAAAGGTACTGGTGTGTGGAAGATTCCTACTGGCGTCATTGATGAGGTCTCTATTTTTACATATGTTATTTTGATTTTTCTATTTGCCTCTATCTTGCCACCATAGCCTGATGACAACATTTTCCTGTAGGGTGAGGATATAATATATGGGGCTATTAGAGAAGTGAAAGAGGAAACAGGAGTAATCAATATATCATTTCCCTGTTTTCAACTTTTTGAGTGGTGGATTAACACTCTTGATGTTAACTTTGTTCTTTTTTCCTCAGATCGAGGCTGAGTTTTTGGAAATTCTTACATTCAGGTTTGTATATGTAGATACATATGCATAAATATACCTGTGTATAAGTTGTCTTGGTTCTTGCATGCAAGTTTTTTTGTTGATTGAGTGCAGAATATTCAATGTTGCAGACAAATACACAAATCCTTCTTTGAGAAGTCAGATCTGTTTTTTGTGTGCATGCTGCGTCCCTTGTCATCTGAAATTCAGAAGCAAGAATTAGAAATTGAAGACGCACAGGTAAATTCATTAGCTGTCATCCATTTAATTGGAGCTTGAATAAACGCTCGTCCTAATTTTGAAACAATGGGATGTTTTCTTTTTCTTTTCTGGTTTTCCAAATTTACACGTTTTTGTCTATGGAGTCTTATGCTTAGCTAGTGGCAAATGGTGTTCTATCAGCCCATTGGTGTCATTACAGGAGTATCTTATGTTTCGTAGACTGGTAGCGATAGAATATAAACAGTAAAAGAACTTGGAGATGCCGAGATGGGTTCTACTTATAACTTCCACCCTCCGAAGGTGGGGGTTGGAAGGGAATTCATGAAGAGCTTTTGGGGTGTGGATGAGGCTGTGAAACCGTTCCACAGCCCTCCACGAGATATGCATCCTTATTGGAGTATGAGCAGCTTTTGGCGTGGCTGAGGCGCCTGCAGCTCTCAATGGGCATTTTCCTCCACTATACAAGAAAGTTTCGGTTGCAATTCTTGATGGCAGGAGTCTTGACCTGAGATTATGCAACATTTATGTATGTATCTGCAATATGACCAGTGTCCTTTTTTCTGCTACGTGAACAGTGGATGCCACTGGAGGAATATGCATCACAACCCTTTGTCATGCAACATGAGATGCTGAAGAAGATTTCTGACATTATTTTTGCAAAAGCTGCGAACGGGTATGCTGGTTTTACTCCTGAGTTTGGACACCATTCTGGACGTTCCTGTTGCTTGTACCTCAATGGCAGGGATTTAACCATGTAGGTCATTCATTCCTTTCTATAGCATTTGCTTTTGCATCAGACATTATTTATTTCTCCGATTCTATACATTACATGTACTCCCCCTCTCCTTTTCATTTTTCTGGTTTCCATTATGAACACTAAAAGGGAGAGAATTGGTTGGTGGCTTGGTATGCTGGCCAGTGGAACCAAATGATTGAACCACTGGATTCAGGCCCATAGTCACAAATAATGTCAACCATCATGAAATTTCATGATTTAATAAAAAAAACATTTTTATCTTAATCTCTTAGTACCTAGAATGTCAATACATTCTCAAGCCATTATTGTTGTTAAAAACAACAGAACGTTAGCACGATGTCACTTGATCTGCTGTTCTCGCCACGACCAGAACTATTTGATATTCCTCTGTTGTCAACGAACAAATGTCAAACAAGGTGCACCTCTGCGTTTCATCTCTGGCCTTCTCATGCCAAAACAAATTCGATTACTTGTGTTGAGCACCCGAAATGCCAACACTGGCTCAGAATTTTTTTGATTCTACATATTGATGCCTTCAACAATCTACTCGTCTATATATATTGGTGCCCTTTAACAACCTAAAATTGTTTGAATTAGTGCTTAGCTCAGAATCTCAACACTATGTTTCCTTCTCAAGCGCCTTATGTAAGTAATATGTCTGGACTTGCATGGAATAGACCAGGTTCATACATCCAAATTAGTAGTAAATTATTAGCCTTGCTGCTCAGCTCCATATATACTGATAAAACTTCATAGGTGTGATTCGTACATAAACTTGGTCTCTTTCAGATGTTAGCGAAACCCGGATACTGTCAGGCTTTGTGTGAGCCATGCTTGTGAAGCTACTACCAACGCAGCTTGGGATGCTTTCAAGGCGCTGAACCCAGTGAACACTTCCAAGGAAAGGATTGAACTAATGGTACAAAACTGTATCATGAGATTCTCATCGACTAAACACTCAAATAGCCTGTAGGGCCGTAAATGGTACCGGTTCAAGTCTGATTGTGTAAATTGCGTTTAGACTTGGATTTGGACCTTATCTCTAAAACGTCTTGCCGTGATATGATCAGACATTTGTATATAATGAGGTCAGATCTTTCTGAGATCTAAGTCGGATAATGAACTTGGCTTGAGATTCAATCATGCAACCGTAAACCAATCCAACTCAGATTATTAATTGGATTTTGGTTTCCTTTTCATATCCAATGAAAGGGATTGGAGTGGAGATCGGTAAATCCGATATAATGATATATTCAGTTCAGTGGTCGGAGATGGGGTGGACATCCAGGGAAGTGCTTGTACGCACTAACCCAAAAGGATGGTGCGTGCGACGTAGCATGTGAAGAACACAGATTTTTTTTTCAAAACCAAATGGCAAGTTGGAACTCAGCCACCTCTCTCCCCCCTCCCTCTCTCTCTCTCTATACACGTCTGCCTTTATACCAACTTCACCATTACGCGTTTCTTTTATTGCTCCTCTCTCTCTCTCCTTCTCTCTTCTTGACCTTGTTGTGCATGAACGGCTGAGAAGATGTCGAGCATGGCAGTAATCTTCGCCGCTGCGATCTGGTTATCATTCTCAACGGGAAAGGGCCAAGGTTCTGGTGATTCGGACAAACGTCCTCCTTGTGCTGATTGTACCCCTTGTGAATATCCTTGCCCTTCGCCACCGCCACCACCACCATCGACGCCAATTTTACCAGTAGCTCCCCCGCCACCGGCGGAGTTTCTGCCACCACCACCGCCACAAGTATACTGCCCTCCGGCGTGCTGCCAAGCCCCTCCAAGTCCTCGTCTCGCTCCTCCGTACTTTCCTTACTATTATAGCGCCTCCATTTCTAATGGACAGTGGCTCAAAGAGAAGCTCCGTAGGTTTCTCTTCTGCTTTATTCTTTTGTTCATTCTCTCTTCCACTGGATAAATTTCTTCTTTCCTAAAAACTGTTATGGAGTTTAAAGTAGTGATAAATTTGAGTTTGTCATCATCGTTAGACACATGTTATGTCATTAAGAAGGGCTTCCCTTCTTTGAGGTGCCTCAAATGTATACTTTTTCTCACGAACTACTATATATTTTTTCCTTTCTTCTTGGAAATGACTTCATGGCCATGCATTCAATTACATGAAGGGAATCTGTTTCTTATTAGTTAACAACCTTATTATTAGACGACATTTAATTTAACGTTGAAGTGCATGAACGGAACAGCTTCCCATACCTCACCAACTCGATTGGTTGGTTTAAGGCCTTCTCTCCACATAGAGAGAGAGAAAATCACAGGTTTCCCATCTTTACACTTGGGGGTCTGGTAAGGGGAACGTGTTTCATGAATCTACTCTTATTTTCTTAAGCAACTGTTTTAGTGTTTCCGTTGCCAAACACTCTCTTAAATTCCAAGCATTTAAACTTATAACTATGTATCATTTAGAATAAATTTAACATGTATGTATATATGAAAAGCCTTATCAAGTCAATTTTTCATAAAACAACCTTTAAAGTATATTTTATTAACAAAAGCATGTTTTTAGTCTCAGCAAAATTCCTACAGTCTATTTTTTAACTTTATGAGACATGACATATACATGCAATTCCGTGCTTGAACTAAAGGAACTGGTGTGTATTAAAGATCTAAGATAATAAATTGAACAAAAGTATAAGCGTTCTAAAACTGGTCCAAATCCAAGATACCAGAAGATCGTCTACAACGATCCAGGCGATAGCGGTCACACCATAAGCATTTTGTTATGTATCCAAGTTCAAGAAAGAAAAACTCGATGCATCGAGAACCTCTTAGAAAATGGACTTTTGCGTAAGGAAGAGGCAATGCCCACGGCATGAGATGCCCAAGTCCTCTTCATTTTCTCTGCTTTCAGGGTTCAAAGTTGCTTTAATAGTATCATAAGACTCGATGTCGGACAACTAGTACAATGCTCTCACTCCATTTGTTTCCGCACATAAACTCAGCGCCCACGAAAATCAAACTGTCAACGGGACCTTCACGAACCAGCTATGAACTAGGAGTCCCTTGGGGCCCGAAGCTTGTTAGGCTTTGCATAATTCAGATACAAGATCATGAATTGTTGTTTCCGCACATAGACTCAGCGCCCACTAAAATCAAACTGCCAACGGGACCTTCATTGACCAGCTATGAACTAGGAGCCCCTTGGGGCCCAACCTCATCTAGATGAAGCTTTTTAGGCTTTGCATAATTCAGATACAAGATCATGAATTGATATCAGATGTTTGATCCAATGAACTGATATCAGGTGTTTGATCCACCGAGAGTGGCTTTTTCTTTTCTTTTCTTTTCTTTTTTTTTCAAATTAGACATTAGTATGAACTAAGAAGCCAAGAACATTACTTGTCATGATATGTGCCCTCAAACCATCATCTTTGTTACGTGTTAAATTGAGAAGAAAACTGGGAAGAAAAGTCTGTATCGATTCCAAAGTCGAAGGATTAATTTGTTGGTTTGCCCCGTTTCACGGCGGAGCCCCGCTTTCTTTGTACGTGGCCTGTTTATTGCTTCTCCTTGTTGACGACCGCCATTGTTTTCCTTTTCTTCTTCTTCTTCTTCTTCTGCTGCTGCTTCGTCACTTCCAATGCTGTTTGCAGTGAGACAAGGAGGTGGGAGGTGTGTGTAGCAAAGGTAGAGGCAAGTGTGGGTGAAATGTGGGCAATTATTTATACCAACTTAAAAAAAAAACTTTTTTATTTTTATATTGATATTTTTGAGCAATTTTTCTCATTTATATAATATATTTATATTTTCTCGGCTCTTTGGTAGGTGGAATCTTTTCAAATGAATTCATGATGTGAGAAAGTTATTTTTACGATAAGGACAAAAATACCTTTAAATAAAACAAAAAAGTACGTACAAACAAAAGAAATTAGCACTAGGGGCCTCATATTAGCACAGTAAATAATTTTTTTTTTCTATGTGGGTACTAAAATCTATCAGCCGTCGACTGATACAAATATCAATGCTGTTGCTTCTTAGTTTTATTTTAGTTTTTAATTAACTTTTTTTTTTCATTTGGAATTAATATCAGAACATTATTGTGTATGATGGGGTTCAGGTCTGTTTGATGTGGCGGACAAACAACTTCTCCAGAAAAGAGCAAGAAAAAGTTTTCACTTTAATCACAAGGAATACGATCATAAATTTCTATACCACTTACCCACGATTGAACGAAACGTTGTGGTCAGTGTAACTGAAGGGAAGAATCAATTTTAACTGCGAGAATATCAAACGAACTAAGACATGCAGTATTTTGCCAAAAAAAAAAAAAAAGGATTCCATTTTCTGTATCATACCATCTTTTTCGAAAAAAAAAAAGAAAATTTCCAATATTTTTTTGAACTTTAGAAGCTGGATATTTTTCATAATATTCTTGGGCATATGCCAATTCCTAATCAATTCCATAAGCTTTATTTTTGGTACGTAAGGCGAATATATGCCATGGAAAACGTATTTAGCCGTTTTAAATTCCGAATAAATATTGCATCCCTATCTGTAATTGATTCAATATATAAAAGAAAGGGGCCTTCAATTTTTTTTTTCTAGTCAAGCATCTAAATAAAAATTTAAAAGAAAAACCAATAACTAGAGAAAAGGCTGTGCAATCTAATGAGGAAGGAGACATTCTATGTCCTGGAAGGGGTTGGTGCTCCGGATGTGGTGGAGCTTAGTAGGTGGTCAGTCTCCATTTTGAATCTCTATAACATCAAATTCTTTTGATGTCTTCGACATTCAAGTAGAAGCGCAACATGGGCAACATCTCGAAACACCGAAAGCAAATCCTACACCCTAAGAAGACGAGGAGTTGAGTGTGGACTTTGACCTCCAATCGAACAGTGGGTCCTCCCTTGCTCAACCGAAAGAGAAAGAAGCTTCAAGTACGTTTGAATCCAATTCCATATTCGATAATAAAATTGACATCCGAATCAGAAAATTTAATTGAATATCATGAACATAGAGAAAATTTTAACTGGCATGCATCCATTACCCAACAAGATATTTATGTAAAAGATATCATGAACAAGATATTTTATCATGATTTTCTCCACGATTCCAATAGTAGTGATCAATAACAAAATAAAAGAATCAATTAAGTAGCTAAACTCTAATTATGAACAATCCACTACCTTTTTCACTCCACAAGAGTCCATACTAAGTGAGTGAATGTGATCAAAAGAAAACTATTTCTGGCTTAGATTATTGGCAAAATGATATCTGGTCACGTTGCCGTATCTTTGAATTCTATGGGCGGCACTCTTTTCCTTATTGCGTTGAGATAGATTAGAGAGCGGTTTCTCTCTTTTCCCCTTTTCAATCTCCTGGTGAGACAAAGACAAACACTGAATTCAAATGTCAGAAATTGTTTTTTTCCATGAATCTATCGACATCCCTGTTAATAAACAGGGCGTAATGATGATTATAGTGGTCTTAGCATCATCCAAATGGGTTTGTTAGTTCTGGAAATTTAGATCAGGTTTTGCCTTATCATTCTAAAGCATGGAAACAGTAGCGGAGCTATTGTGCGACTAGCATGGGCCACTGCCTATGCTAGCCCCTAAAATCTTATATTGTGATTAAGCTGGACCTAGGTTTAGGTCCAGCCGCATGTGAGGACCACATCAAATCTGAGTCAATGCCTACAATCACAAATTCTCTTAAGCGAGAGATCAGTTAGTGCCCCTCAATCAAAATTTTCTGGCTCCGCCATTTATGGGAACTTACGGCGGTTGGGTGGATTGGATCTAATGGGTTTGAGGCCCCAGACCCGACTTCGGTATGAACTTTTGGGGTTACTTTCATAAGTGAATTTTTGCTTTTTTCTTCCTATCTTTGCATTTATATTTCAATGTTCTCAAGTCTTGGGAGCCCTGGTGCTACAGTTTAGGATGAAGTAGGTAGGGGTCAATCTCTATTTTAAATAGTATGGGATTGTAAAAAGGAGGTCATTAATGTGCACGTTAAAATGCAGTGAAGGCGACATCCTGAAGTACCAAAAGCAGAAGACAAAATGACAAAGAGTTCTGACAGTCTCGTCCCGTCCGCTCACCCAAAACCGCGTACTGTAAAAAACATGGCATCTAATTCTCTTACAGCTCAATATGCTTCACTATTTGGTTTAATATGGTTATGAATAAACGCTTCATGTCAAAACGATATGATTAGGATCCGATACGAACATCTCATGTTAGTGGCTTTTGAATTTGGTCTTATTAAAAGAAGTTGTTTGAATCTGAATCCAAATCATATCCGACCCGTACCCGAACAGCTCAGGCACGAAGGACAAGTTGCAGCAGGGCTCATAAATTAATATTCCAAAACAAATGAAAAAGTGGGTGCAAAGTTAAAGCAACCACTGGGGGCCAAGCTGATTTAACAGGTTCATCGACCTGCTTCTGTATTTGCAGAGCCATGAATTGACCCTTGTATCCTTCTTGTCCTCATTCTCACAGAAGGTGGGGCGAATATGACTGTAGATGAATAATCATTCATCGATACCCCCACGGGATAAAGATCAAAAACCAAAACTAGGAAGTAGATGATCAAATCAACCAATGTTTAGCAAAGGTAATGCACATGGCGACACAGAAAGTAGTTTGTCATCTTCCTCATTATATAAGAACAGAGCGTGCTCCGGGCTTTTCTTTCATCTCTGCACCTGCTTGCTCGTTGGCATGGATGATCTCTGGTTGTATTTGGCAGTTCCTGTAGTTTCGTTTCTCTATTTCCTGCTGCTGGCATTCGAGTCTGCATGGAGCAATCAGGCCGCATATTTGCCCCCCGACCCTTGTTTCCCTTGCAGTGCCTGGTTGGAGCAGCAAGGCCGGGATCAAATCGACCGCCGCTCGTCTCCGGCGTCGATGATCCGGTGAGCGGCTTTTCCGGGGATAGAAGGCATTGCCGATGACATATCGGAAAATCTGACTGAACCAAGATACTTGTAGGATCAAGATCAAGTGTCGTAATTTCTGTTTATTTTAAAGCGGAGGAAATCAGGGTTCCAGCATTGGGATGTTGCTGTGGATGTCATAATGAGACTTCTCTTTCGTGGCTGTTCTTGTGTGGGAGGAACAGAAAGAATCCTGTGTCATTCCATTTTGCTATGACGGTGCTTCCAAGTCAACGAAAGCTCATCAAGGAAAGATACAGATGTAAATGATGACAGCTTCCATCTTGATGTACATCTAGTCTTACAATTTTACCTGTAAATATTGCATTTTTATGTGTTTTATGTGTGACAAAATGGTCATGCCCACTTGTGTGTTATATACACTCTACGCTTCCTCTCATACACCGATGCAAGCTTTCAATAAACCAGGGGAAAGGCCAACTCAAAGACTTAAGAAAAATCTTTACATTTGAGTGATGTTTTCTGAGAGTTTTGGTAATCCATTTCGTTGGTAGCAATCCTATTCAGCAACCAGGTACGAAAGATTGTAAAGTATCAAGGACTATTGTAGTTTTAAACAGGAAAGAGCGAAGAAGCAGCACCACAGAACCAGTTCTGCGCAGAGGTAAGGTTTCATGAAGAAGACGGTAAGGGCATCGATGAAAGCAACAACAGGAACGACATTTTTTCCCTCTAAGCATCTGTCAAAGAAATCATGGTGTTCGATGGGGAGCCGCAGATACAATACCATTTCACTCTAAGGCCCTGTTACCGAATTTGTCAGTTGATTTTGAGGTCAATTTCTGCTCCTTGAAACCCAGAAAAGAACAGTTTTCTCCTGCAGAGATCAACATGCTAGAGCAGCAATGAGGTATTTCTTGCACCAACATGCTTCTCTCCCTTTCTCTCTCTAAAACCATCATTAAAAGGGGAAAAAACAGGCTAGATATGAAAATTTGAAAGGAGGAAATCAGAAAAGCGACAGGCGGATATTGATCCAGCGGAGGCGAGCAGTGTACTCCACATGAAAAAGTTTATTCTGGTCACCCTGTCAAATCTTTCGCTTATTAAGCTCACGAATTGGACCACCCTCAGATGCCAATCATGTCACCGCTTGGCGCCTGCAGGGGCCGAAGACCAGATGCTGTTGTCGAGCTGCGATTTGTCCGAGGACTTTGATTTCGACGCTTTGCTTTTCTTCTCTTTTTTTTTTGTCCTGACAATGAGACGACTGAGTATTCCAGTTTCAAATTTTAGAATTTTGATTCTTGAATCAAAAGTTCAAACCATCGCTGCCTCTCTTTCGCACTGTAGGCCAGGCCACGAAGATGGGGCGGAGCCGCGGAGCGTCTCACACCGCCTGGCATCGTGTTTGATTACGGCGTTGTACTGTTGGGATAGAGCGTCTCAAAAATCATGTGAGATTTAAAACACTTTACGTCCACCTATTCAAACATGCGATTGTAGACATTTTATTTTGCCAATTTGAATAGAAAGGAAATTGAGCTAGATATTTTGAGGAATTTTTTAAAAAATAGTTTTTTAAATTTACAATTTTTTTCGCTACCTTCTTTCTCCTTTTTACTAACCAAAGAAATTCGGGCCATTATATTTCCTAGAACATAAATTTTTGCGCACACATAGTATACTGACCCGGTTAGGGATGGCTTTGGATGCACTTAGCCACAAGCTCATAGGGATAGAGCCAGAAATTTTTTATGAGGGAGACTTGAATTAAAGTTTTTAAATTTTGACACGGGTCAAAATATCATTTTTTAAAATTTTTATATAATTTTTATATAAGACAAGTAAAATTTTATAACCATGTTACATTCTTTTGTTTGTTGGCGGAAAAATTTCTTGTCACCTATCCCAAAAGACGGTTGACATATAAATGGGCTCTAAAGTCTTTCAAATAGTGAAAATGGTGGGTCAGTGGATGTGGATCCAATTTTACAAATGTAGAACTATTCAGATCCAATTACATGAACATGGATCCTTATTCATAGATATTTATGTTATGAAACAAACAAAACAACAAAAAGATGAGCCGAAACTTTATTCTAACTTTCAACTCTATTGAATAATTGTCCTGTGATCCAACACACCTAAGAATTGCATCTGATCTCTCTTTCTTTTGGGTGCATGGGCACTAAGTGAACATACAATCACGAGTTAATTGTGTACACATAAAAGGTCAAACGTTCATTTAGTCGGGACTAAGGGGAGCTTTGACCTATCACCGGGGTGGTAGGGTTTCCTCCACTCACCTGTCCTTCTCATGGGGTTGAATCAAACACCTCTGCAAAGAGAACCAAAAGCCACCCACTTACATTAATTAATATTCTTCTTCCCTCTTTCTTATGCATTGGCCATCACAATCCTCCTTCTGGCAAGCCCAAGAGGGTGTAGCACATTTGATTGGACCCGCGCCGCTGGTGGGCGGCCAGCCTTTAGTTCAAATCTTGAAGGTGCTTGCACTTTCCGAAAGCAAACCCATGCCGGCAGCGCCCCCGACGGAAGAGGACTGTCCTTTATGCCTTAGGCAAGCGATGCAGTCCTTCAACTTTGATTGGTTTCTCTAAGTCCAAAAAAAAAAACCCCTTTTGTTAGTCACTTGGTGATGGTGGAAGAATATATATATATATATATATATATATATATATATATATATATATATATATATATATATATATATATATATATATATATATATATATATATATATATATATATATATATATATATATATATATATATATTAAATTTTGACTCTTCACCGGCCAATGAGAGAGCCGAAACCCTCATCCTTTCCCCATTCCCCGGAGTCCGGACCTGCTTTCATCCCATCCAACCTCATAATTAAGCCAACCTAAATTTATTGTGTTTTTACAAGCTAGGTAAAAATTTGAATTACTTGTGTACAATGGCAGGCCACAGGATGGTAAATCTTGGATGTTCTTCCTTCGCTGGGAAGTACAAAAGAGCTTTGAACTTATGGCAATGGAAGCTCCTGACCATTTCAAACTTGTGATGATGTTTTGTCAAGATCCCAAGTATGTGTCATTTTCATCCTCCTATTTCGGGGAGCTCCTGCAAATATAGTCATGTTTCTTTTTGGACCAGACAAGAATAGAAATGGAGCAGCGTTGAGTTGTCAATAGCTCTCATTTTTTTTTTTATTTGGTGCCAGCATTTTATGAAACCCATATTTTAGAAGCATGCAATTTACAAAAATAGTCATGTGAATTTGATCTTCCTATATATACATAAAATATATGTATCATATGATTTATTCGATTGCTCGAGTAATTTTGATCTAAATAAGAGCAGATTCTATTTTTTCATTGAAAATGCACACTCAAGGTTTTGATTAAGTGTTTTAAGAGATATTTTATGTACATCTTTCTATTTGTTAGAAAAGCTAAACAAGAAACGAAGTTTGACGCTTTGACATCAATAGTGTCTTATTTATTTCATTGAAACTTCAAGTAAACAAATAGCTAAATGTCTTAGAGCTCTCTCTCTCTCTCATGGTATTTTACCATCTTTCACACCATGATCATCTGTACCTATCAAATTCTCACATGGGGCCCTTTGAGGAATATTAATGCCATCTTGTCTTCTGCACTAATAGACGAGTTTTCATTCTTGTGAAAAATGCAAACATGAACTTGAAGGTTCATTAGAATTACACAGTCAGGGAAGAAGCCAAGAATTTTTCATGAGAAGCCTGAATTACAGTTTCAAAATTTTAATGGGGACCAAAATATAGATTTTTAAAATTTTTATAAAGGACAAATGAAATTTTTTTAAAAATTTACAGTGAATTTTTTAGCCCCTGTTTACCCTTGTTAAAGCACTGTCACAAAATTTAGACATTTTACCCTTTCAAACACAAAGTAAGGTACTATGGCACATTAACATGTAATAAACCGATTCATGTAGGTCCGTGTGGGCAACTGCCCACACAAGCTAGTTAGCCCACATGTTGTTCCAGCCACTGGATGATAGAGCCCGCAGATTTTATTATGACGAAGAGAGCTAGCTATCAATTACGGAGAAGATGTGGCTGGAAATCAAGTTGCCGTGGAGCACCAAGCTGGATATGCACTTGACCAACATGATATATAACATGCAACTTAAGAGCACCAAGCTGGATATGCACTTGACCAACATGATATATAACATTCACACACTTGGGAAACCCAACTGGGTCCAGATATCTGTGAATGGTGCTATCTATGCAATGTTGACATATTTAGCTAGGGTGCTCATTAAACTAAGGCTAATTAAGGCGTGCCGACATGATCTGGATGCATGAGTACGTTAATTATTTGAGAATTGCTTAACAAGTAGAGCATTTTGTGATGTTGACACCCAAGAGAAGATATGCTAATGCACTCAAGAATGTCGAATATGAAGGTTAATGACATGCCAAGTTGAGACAAGCTTCATGTGACATAAGATTTTTGCATGCATCATCATGTCACATGCAACACCAGTCCTTTCAACTTCACTGTTGCTGTAATGTTCCATTTGCCCACATGACCAACAGTAGAGCTTCACAAATTCAGACCAACTCTTTTGTGCCTTCTCAAGGGAATAGCAAGAAACCTTCGTCTTCTCTCTCAGAAATGGCAGTTGCAGCTTGTTTTGACCAGTTTGGGCTTTATCTGGCAGTTGGCCTTCTCTTCTTCCCTTACTTTCTGATGTTCTTCATGGAGTTTACCTGGAGGAAACAGGTGAGTGGGTTGGAGCCTCAGTTCTGCCCTTCTACCCATGAATCATGGGGTGATCAGCGTGATGATGGAGTTTCTTTTCCCAGAGTGGGGCCTCAAATTTTCTATGGGTATGTCGCCAATGGCCAGAGATTGCCATAGAGCTGCAAGCAACAGTAAAGATAATCTACAGAAAAGCAGAGACACAGAGAGAGAGAGAGAGAGAGAGAGAGAGAGAGAGAGAGAGAGAGAGAGAGAGAGAGAGAGAACCCGCAGTCTGCCTGGAGAAGCATCAAAAGGCATCTCGAAGCTGTTCGTTTTCTGTCTCTGTTCTTGGGTTGGAACCGAGCAATTGGATTCTTTTGTAACATCGTATGAATGTGTACCTGTAATTCTGCATAAAGAGTTCCCATTATCTAGAAATCTGTCTTTCATTTGTAAATTTCTCCCCTTCTATATCTTCATCATTCAATGTTAACGAACACCATCATCAATAATACCCTCTGCCATTCTGCTTCTTTGTTGTGTCCCTTGCTGCAAGGATGACCCCAAAGGTTCTATGTGATCAGCCAATATGCAGTCGATTGAGCGGTTTCCTCTTTCCTGGTTTAACAAAAAAGAAAAAACCCGCTGATTACATGAATTTGTCTTTCATATCAGGATCTGAGGTAACTTGGGTTCCTGATGCTATTTATTTCTTTTGTTTTTCATTTCTAAAGATTCATCCATGATATATGAACTCTGGGATAGGATACTGTCATTATTTAGTGATAACATGAACCAAGATGTATATGATTATCAGTTTTCATGTTTTTAGTTTGGAGTTAGTGATATTGATATCATAATTTGGATTTACTGAGATTCTGCATCCTCCATCACTATGAACACAGTACTTTGTGTTTTTAATGTCCTCTCTGATGTTCATTATAAAGTTCTTTCTATATGATCAGGGTGCCAAGCCATTCAAGGATAGAGAGAAGTGGCCCTTAATGACTCAGCCTAGATGTGTGTGTGTGTGTGTGTGTTTGAGAGAGAGAGAGTTAAGCTTTCTAAAATTCAACAGCCCCTTTACCATTTACAATGTAGGATCTTAGATGACTCAGGCTTATCCAGTTAAGCATTATTGGATCCCAAAACTTTATTTCCGGTTCGCAAATCTAAAAAACAAAACAGTATGAGCAACTTATTAACTGTCTCATTTTGAAAAATTTAGTTTCGTATCTAAGATTGTGTGGAATCTTTAAAAACTTATAAAAGGAACTGTTAAGTGGTTCATTGTTTGGTTTTTATCCATGAATTGTTTGGAGCCATGTAAGACATGGAAATAGAAATATCCCATATATATGACAATATGCATAGTCTTCAAAATAACAGTCCTAGTGAATAAGAAGAAGAACTACACAATGATATCTGATCGATATCAGCACCGGATATGCGTGTACTTATGTCAATTTATTGGTCCAGCATATTGATTACTCATACATGACATTTATTCAAGAAGGCTGTGCCTGAAATCGTACATTAGCAGGATGGGTGCATGCAAGTTAATTTTTCACTATGAGAAAAACTGGTCCCCATTTTGAGTCGTATAAACAGTACTGGTAGAACGTTCGGTTAAAAAAAATAAAAAAAGTCTTTTTTCCAAAAAAAAAAAACACGTTAAAAAAGCGAAAAATAAGTCGTTCAAATAAAACTGTAAAAAAATATCATTTTTTAGAAAACTTCAAAATGAAAAAGGTGTTTTTCGTGTTTTTTACCGTTTTTCTCATTTTAGGAGTTTTTTCATGTTGTTTTTTAGTGCCAAACTGCTTGTTTCCATTTTCTAATTTTTATTTAGTGCTTATCCACCTCTTTTTTTCTTATTAGTATCTCACTTATTTTATTTTTTTTTCTTAACTATTAAGTTTTTTTGAAAATTTATCATAGTTGTCTCTTTTTGTATAAATTCGCTGTATTATATTTAAGAAAAACCTAACCGTTTGAAATACGTGAAAAAGATATTTGTGACTATGTAACTCTAAACATTACAAAATCTAATTTTAGTAGGGAATGATGATCGAGAAAGGGACCTCATTCAATTGGTATACCATTAATGTCGTATAGGGAAAATAGCAGATCATATGGCATGGCAGCCATGCACTGCTTTGTCTGCATTCAAAAAGGCATCACTCTCTTCCAAGGTCGTGGACTTCACTGGATTGCGACAAAGTCAGAAGTTGTCCAAGAGGAAGAGAGCTATCACTCATGAATGCTGCGGCAAGATATTAAGTTCCGGTACAACTTGTGATGAAGCAAGTGGACTCATCCATTCCTTGAAGGACCACAGTGGCCATATGCACCGAAAAACATCTAAACTATATGCTTGGGAAAGGTTGTTTTATTATATGATCTAAGTATATGTATAACAAATATAATAATTATAGAGATAGTTTATGAGCTGCCTAATCAAATTTATTGGTAGAGACATCACGTGTAAAATTATTTTTTTATTGTGCTTTGTCTTCGACAAACACATGACAACTTATAGATGACGATCAAGGAATGAAGCTGATTAGACAAACTCATATATAAATCAATCAAGATAGTCTTTATATTGATTTAGACTACATAAATGAAGATAGCGTTATAGTTCTATGAATCTGACTTATTTTTTAAAGATAGATTCATGATATAATAACAACAGTGTGTTACTATTGCCAAACAACCCTTTAGATTTAGAAGCAATATCTGAAATCTATCAAGACCGACTTAAAGGTATTCAAAGGCACAAGGAGCTTGTCTTGGTCGCAATCTTGCTACCAAAACTTTTTGGGAAGATACAACCCACAAAATAACAGGATAGTGACATGACAACCAAGAACAGGCAGGTATTAGTTGTAAAAGTGTGGTGTTTGTAGCTATTGTTTGATACAACAAAGCAGGGACAGAGGTAGCTAAAACATTGTTTTTAATTTTGCTAGATTTGGGTGTAATTATATGAATCAACACTAAGAGACCCTGCTCATTGCACCAAGTCTAATTGAAAATTTGTGTATCTATATACTTAGTATTTCCTAGACAAAATTTTTTGAGTCTGCCCCTGCAACAGAGACCACTTCTGGACAAGTGAAAAGATTTAGGATTTTACCTTATTGAATATCTTTAGTCAGAAGACAATGGAGTTTTATGTACAAATTGGTTAATGCTCTCAACATAATTAATTTCATAAGAATATGCTTGACATGTGGACCCCTTGCCTACTTTTTAGGATGTTTTTGGTCTACTTTTAAGGGTAGGTGTCATGGATGTTTTTGGTCTACTTTTAAGGGTAGGTGTCATGCACATAGGCATGCATAGGCCTGTGCATATAACCAGCTTCGAACTCCGTGAGATTTTAACCATGGTCTCCATTCTGACAGCTAATTGTCGACTGGTTTCTGTGTCCCACCACTTGAGAATTTGAGGAAAGAAGCTTCGAAGGCTTCTCAGATAATTGGCGATCGATCGTTGTCGTCATTGAAGGAATCGCTCTTTCACTGGACTTGCCTTCTTTCCGTTTCTCTTTCTTTCGTCGTAACAGCAGCCTTGATGAAAAAACTGTATGAATATGCCGGCCGGCCCCATGACCATCTGTAGGGTGGAGTTTGTCTTCCTCACTTTAGCTCAAACTGGTATACAAGCTCTACAATTAAATGTAGGCTTACATGCTTCGAGCTAGTGAGACCTTTTCCTTTTGAAAATGACAGCTATTATTAACACAACATATATAGGGAGGTACATGACCATGAGGTGCTTGGTCTTTGGTCTTTCAACCATGGAACATTGATAGAAAAGTAAGCGAACCAACTCTACCCAAAGTCATGGTTCAATTTTTTTTATATATATATATATATATATATATATATATATGAGAGAGAGAGAGAGAGAGAGAGAGAGAGAATTGGTAGGTTCAGATCCTTAAGTGCTACACCTGTTACAAATCATCTTGGTCATTGGTTTGTCCAAGATAGACGGCGGGAAAAAATTCAAGGGAAAAAAGTTAAATGCTAAATTTATTTTTTTGATTTTTTCTCAGCTATTCATGTCGAAATATCCACAGCTAAGATGATTCCTTATACATTTAACACGGAAATGTCTCATAACTACCAATAAAACTCCCACAAACACACACACACATATATATATATAACACCAAGCTATCACATGGGCTTCTGCTTTGGACTAATAAGAGGAAGTTGCCTGACATGAAGGGAAGCGCCCACAACCACAAGTAGTTGGAGAAGAACCTGCTAAGGATCAATGCTGTGGGCCATCACCCATCTGAGGAATCCAACATGACATGCATGGAACCAACAGAAGCATCACCCAGACACATGCATGTGGCTGCATGAATGGTGTTGAGAAGCTCAACCTGCCCATGCAATCGTGAATGAATCTCAAGGTTATGACACCTGCTCTTCATCCATGCCCCTGCTGCGTACGACAAGATCCAGTCATTTGTTATCGTGGATGTGTTGTAATCAGGCCTTTGGTCCCCATCTTCTAGAATTAGTTGGTTTCATATTGCTTTCGCGGATTTGTTTGAGCAATCTTGATGGATCGTGGTCCCTTTTCAAGATCTGGAGTGATTTCAAACATTGAACCTCATATGATCATGTTTCAACATCAGATAAATTTACAAAAATACAGGTTTCGTCTAAAGGCAATTATAATCTCAGGTTTAATCATCACGATGGTGGTCAAACTCACAATCTAGTTATTATCAGATGTTGATTCTGTAAACAATTAAGCAAAGAAACCTTATAAATTCTTAGACTCGGTAGATTAGATCTGAAAACACGGAAAGGTAGGCCATGAATGGCTGGTTCCAGACCTTGACAGCAACAGACGGTATGCGTGCAAGGACAATGACGTGCTTGACAAAACTAACGGCGAGCAGCGGCACCTTATCAAGTTGCAGGCAAGAACAGGTTCTCAGGGCACCCTGCCAAGCACATGCAACACAAGCCTTATCACTTTCACGGAGTCGGCCGCCTCACTTATATAAACAGCAATGGAGCTCAACAGTGCTCATAACACTTCTTCTTCGCCCGCTTTTCCCAAAGTGGGAGAGAAAATCTCCCTCTCTCAATCTCTCTTTCTCTGCGTGTGTGTGTGTTTGTTGTGGAAATGGCGGCAGTTTCGGCTTGCTTTGGGGAACTTGAGCTCTGCATAGCAGCTGTTCTTCTCTTCTTCCCCTACTTCCTGGTGATGGCCGTGGAGTTCGGCAGGAGGAGCCAAGTAAGAGATTTGGAGTCCGACGTCTGCTTCCCTTCTAGCTATGGATGGGCTGGTGAAGATGGCGATGGCTTCCCTGCTCATCGATTGAGAGTCCACAATCTTTAGGGGCATGTAGTTGCTGGCTAGAGATTCATAAAGAGATGAAATTATGGAGGTAAGAACCAACAGATCAATAGAGAGAGAGAGAGAGAGAGAGAGAGAGGATTTAGTGTTTGTTTTGTTGAGATTAGAGACCAGGCTAGTGAAACATCAAATGTTATTTCATGTGGAATTGTTTTCTCCAAGTTGTGTGTATGGATTGATGCCACCGACTTGTAAAGAAGGGAAATTATATGGTGAAAATCTGTGAAATTGATGCCAAGAAAAGAGTTTGCTGCTACTGTTTCTCTCGTTCGGCGATTTGTAGCTTTCAGTATACAATTTGCAGGTTTATTCCCCTCTGTTCATCGCCAATCTTAGCAGAATCGGCCGCCGGTTGGCCTTCGGAAAAATAACCTTTGCTATTTTATCAAATGCTCTAAACATGTATTCAATAATCAAGAAAATAGAAGATCTTCGTTTCAAGCCATCCGATATTATAATCAGAAAAAAACCGACATTTGCTACTTGCTCCCAACTTCTCAATTGCTCTGTCCAGGTCTCTAGCAGTACCGGAGTGCCCATAAAATTTGCCTTTGGACTACCAGAAATTTCTGGCTTCATCTAGTCAGACCAAACCGGATTCCTATTCTGGCATGTGCCTCACCTTAATTTAGATTTAAATAGGAAGTCATGTGTTCGGGTCGAAAATAGGCAAACGGATCGAGAGGTGTGCACCCAACAAATATGCACCAACGGGGTTGGGACATTTTTGAAAATTTTTATAAAAGAAGTGGATATGTTAGACTTTTCACAACGATTTTTTTTTATTATTTTAATAAGAGTATTTTGGACGTATTGGCAGGCCGGTTAGGTTAAGTGTGATTGTCATTGGTGATGATATACTTGTGGATGTCAACTCATCATAATCAAGTTCGCTATATCTTTAACTGCATTCACTTTTTCGGATATTTACATGCTCTGATTCGAATGTGGACAAATAAGCTGATTTTTATATTCGGATAAAAAAAAATTTGATCCTAATGTGACCGATCTTTTAAATGGAAGAATATTAGATATAGGATATTTATTTAAAACTAAATTTAACCCATCCAAATTCGAATCTAATCAGATATTTTTGTATATCCGAATCCAATCGAATGTGATTATTTAAATTTGAAACCAATCTGATTTCTTCATCAATCAGACATTAATTTCTTTTCTTACCTTCGATTTTTTAAAAACGGACCGATCAAATATCCAATCCACATCAGATATATTGACATTGACATCCTCCATATACTTTAGGAGATCGCGCTTCATTCTGGTTCAAACGCGACTTGCTTGTGGAACCCGAACCAGATCCTGCTCGGTCTAATTCCGCTTATTAACAAGTTTAATCTAATAATCATACTTAGCTTACTAACCTTTCGAGGTGTAAAGTATTTGTTGAGCCCAAATCCAAATCCTAATATTTTGAACTCCCCATTTTCCTAATTACATATATCTGGACAGATGCATCTTCTAGATCCAGGCGCAGATTCGGATCCACCAGGATACATCCCAGTTTTCCTGGATATTAAATCGCATACTAAGTACAAAATTGTTCACATCCCTTACTTTTTCTCTTTTCTCTTCAATCATTTGATGCTGCCAAGGAAACCCTAAAATCTGTGGGCAGGTTTTTCTTATTTTAATATTTTTTTTGGAGGTTTTCTCAATTAAAATTATCAGTCTGCCCCCACAATGCCACCCAAGACAACCTGGAAGATGACTTCACCTCTCATTCATGCTGTGCTATTTTGGACCTTATCTGACCATTAAAAAATTTTAAATTGTTCATTATTGGTTCAAGTAAATAAAAAATAAAAGGAATATGATTTAAAATTATAATAATCTGGTTTGACTCTTGCACATTGCATGCTGCATGCTTTCCTGCATATGAGTTGTTTTATTTATTTATTTATTTTTATCTCCCAAACGCTTTCATAACCTTTTGTGAAATTATTCATGTAAGAAGATGGCAGTTCTCTGTACCTGGGAGCACCCTTTCATTTTTCAAGAAATTAACTCTAAAGTCAAATTAAAAAATATGCATATTTGAGTTCTAAACCTCTTGAACCACTTTACTGAATATAAGATTTTCAAGTTGTGTATTTTTGGACTATGAAGTATTCTTTAATATATGTTTTAAAAAACAAGAAAGTTTCTGAAGTAAATTTTAATAGTGCAAATTGCACCAAATAGTGTTAGGTGAGAACGATGTTAACAAGTGTTCCCTCCCCCAAATACCTGCATTTTATCGCATATATCAGTAATGCACAACAAGAACCGGGGATTTCACCAAAATTACTACCTACCCCTTCCTTGGTTGCCGGCTGTTGTTTGAATGTGGGGACATTGTTGCAAATTAAAAGGAATGCCTGGCTTGTTGTCAGCAAGTTGGGGACAAGTGCAAGCTCTTTGTTCTGATATGCGGCGTGTTTTTTTCCCATTATCTGGCTACCGCCAGAGTATCAAGAACCCAGCGACCTGATCGACTGCGTCACTCGCCGGGAAATTCTGCGGATCAAGTTTTCTGGCCAGGCTTCCTTGCCGACGGTTATGGCGAAGTTTCAAGGAAGATGGGTGAAGGTAAGTCGTCGTCTTCTTCTTGTAACTAGTTCTACCATACCCATTTCTTGTTGATGCGTTTGATTTCACGGATACCCAAATCGTTCCGAATCTTATTTTTCATGTATTAAGGTGATTTAAGTTCAACTTCCTTTTGCCCTCTGTAGAGTCATGCAATTGGGGAGAGAATATTCTCTTCAATTCTCACTGGGCATCCAATAGAACCGCAGAAAACGATGTTCTTAAGAGATAAATGAGGGGAAGACGGCCTTCAATATGGTCGACACTTTTTCCCTTCCAAAATTTTCTTTGCGTTGTCTCAATAAAAGCTCTACGGATTATGCACAAGTCTTCTTCGTGCGAAGTTTCATAAGTAATTCTTATATTGGATTCTAATAAGATCGACTTTTGTCCCCCGAAAGAAGAGAGTTTCGGTCATGACCGGCACTAGTATAATCAAACTGGTGAAATTTCTTGAAAATGGTCGTCTTTTTCCTGAAATTTTTCACTGATGGGACTACTTTTTCTTGCCATAATACGAGAATGGGCCCCCGTCATTTAATTATCTAGATAGGGGCTTAACTTTTGCTGTAAACTGCTAAAAGAAGGCCTCATTTAAATCATGAAATATCGAACACTGGAAATTATGTATTTTCCAATATTCCCTGTCTTGTGGGGGCAAGATTGTCATTTTTTTTTATCCTAACTCAGTATTGGACTAGCTCTTGAGTTAAAAATCACATAATATAAGTCATAAGAAGGCCACATAATCTGAAACGTGGAGCTTATATTATTATAAGCAAAAGGTGGTCTTCTAAATGAAAGTTCTTTTAAAGAACATTGTGCACGTTCGAAGAACAGCTTTCCCAAAAAACATGCTGTAATTAATGGCAGCGTGAAAGATGAGGTCTGAACAAAAATCAGACAAGAAAGGGGATTTTCCGCGAGATCCTTTCAGAATTCATCTTTTTTACTGACAATCTTGTAGGTTACTTACCATGTTTAGTGCTGAGCAACGCTAAAGTGATTGTATAACGATAGATTGAAACTTCTTTCTTTCAGATCGACCTATACGCAATTGTTCTTTTGTGCAAGCCAAAGCTGTAGTTGTGCAACATGGGCTAATAAGATAAATCCTAGGGGATTCATCATTTTACTGTTACTCTCAAGGGGACGGTTTTTCCTCCAAACATGATTCTGAAATATACTGAATTCACCCAGTTGAACTAAGTAACTGTTAACATTAACTTTCTCGTCATCTTAGATAGCTCCAGCCTTGAGCCAATCATGTATACTTACTCCAGTGTTAATGCTATCAAAGGTTCTTGGACTTCAACGAATTTATATAATAGAAATTAAAATTAAAGATGAAATATTTTCATTAGCTGAAAATTTTGACATGATTCAGAGCTCCGTGCTATGAACATAAAAAAGTAGTATGGTGGGATAGCGGGATGCTTTGTACTTTTACACTCTACTACTGCAGTATAAGAATTACTCTGTTTTCTTACTCTTTGCTAGATGGAGCAGAAGGGTGATGGACCGGGAGCCAGGAGCTCTCATGCAGTGGCAATTGTGGGAAGGAAGGCCTATGTATTTGGTGGAGAGTTCGAGCCGCGTGTCCCGATTGATAACAAGACATACGTCTTTGATCTAGATCAATCAGCATGGTCCATTGTGCCAGCAAATGGAGACATACCCCCACCAAGGGTTGGTGTGATGATGGCCGCAGTTGGTCATACTATTTATGTATTTGGTGGCAGAGATGCTGATCACTCTGAGCTAAATGAGTTCTACTCGTTTGATACGACAACCAACCAATGGAAGCTCCTATCTTCAGGTCAAACTGGCCCTGAGAACAGGAGCTATCACTCCATGACTGCTGATGATCAGTATGTGTATGTCTTTGGAGGTTGTGGTGTGAAAGGCAGATTGAAGGATTTATGGTCTTATGATACTAAAGCCGGTGGTTGGATTAGTTATCCAGCGCCAGGGGATGCTTGTAAACCAAGAGGAGGTCCTGGCCTAGCGGTATGCGGTGGAAAAGTGTGGGTTGTGTATGGTTTTTCTGGAGAGGAGCTCGATGACGTCCACTGCTTCGACCCTATAACCAGTGAATGGAAGCAGGTTGAGTCAAGGGGTGACAAGCCAAGTGCCCGCAGTGTCTTTGCTGCTGTTGGTATTGGGAAGTGTGTGATAGTCTATGGTGGGGAGGTAGATCCTAGTGATCAGGGCCATCTTGGTGCTGGGAAGTTCTCAGACGAGGCTTATGCTCTGGACACAGAGACACTTCTATGGACCAAGCTTGAAGATAAAGGCCACTGTGAGCATCCGGGCCCGCGTGGATGGTGCGCCTTCTCTGGTGCCGGCGGAGAAGGAATGCTGGTTTATGGCGGGAATTCTCCTACCAATGACAGGTTGGATGATATTTTCTTCTTCACTCCTGTTCTCTGATGGTTGACGATACAACTGTTTGTAAGACTTCTGCTAAATCTTACTCCTCTCTGAATGTTGGGATGCACCAACCTTTTGTAAGCCTCCTGCTAAATAACCTTGTGATGCTCTCTCTCTCCTGTTTGTATCAATGAACAATCCCAATAAATTGCTCTTCTATCGAATCATGGCGCCAGCAGATATACAGGGACATTTTCTAGAAGGTTTAACTTTACCAAATGCAAGCAGAAAAACAACTCTTGCAGCTATGTTGAAACTTGAAAGTGCCTTCAAATGTTGCATATATTGATCACCCTTGTGAAATTGGTGCAAGAATGGGGTCAACAAGTGTAGGGTCGGATGAATGATGAATGATGCAAGTTTATTTGACAACAGATCAGATTGTAGCAGTTCAAACACAAAGAAAGCATCAAAATCGTGCGTGGCTAGTTTTCACCAAAGTGACGTAACTATGAACATGGGCAGCTCTGTTTGCTTCACACGTATAGGGCCAGTATAAATCGTGCGTGGTAATTATATATATAATATTATAGTTGCATTTTTGTTGGGTTTAAATTTGCAGACTTCTGCTGGTTCCTAGCGGATCAGAGTCTGGGGAGGACCAAGAACTTCACATAATGGTTATGAAAAATAAGCGATGCATGGTTTTGCCTTCATCAACCTTCACAATAATTGTTATGAACACGACTGACGTGCTTCCTGTGGTGTTGGTATTCCCATTTCATTGTTGAGGTGAAAGAAGGCGATACTAATTGTGAACGCTCTACTCTTTTTGGCCAATTTTTTGCCTTCATTTCTTTGTAGTTGTTTCATAACATTTGTGCATCCACATCAAGAGTTGATTCCGTTCGCATGGGCATCCTTCCTGGTAATAATATGAATCTATATCTTGGTTAACATCCTGACCATTTTCTCCTTTCATGAAAAGTTTCAGATTCATAATTTTTCTTTGACTTCGGCCTTATGAAGGTTCACAAGATGTCACGCGTAAAATTTGTTGTTTAAAATTAAAATGCAATGGATATTCACTTTATACATATATAGGCAAAATTATGCTTCTATGAGTAGATGATTGCCAGACCGCTAAAATTTAATTATTCCTCTCTTTAAATGGATCAGAAGTCATCATTAAAGTCACCATAAATCATGGATAATGCTAGTGTAGTGATTACATTTTTGTTGATCATTTTATCCATCAGAAAATATTGACAGCAATATATATATAAAGAAAACTGAATCGTCTTGATGTAAATATCTAGCAACACTTTCACAACTGTCAAAACTAGGTAGTAAATGCACAACAAGTAATCTAAGTTTTTACAGAACTGTCAAATAAGCAAATCGTGAAAGGAGCACCATCTCTCCCATCGACATGAGTGATGAAAGAACTACCATGAATCTTGAATAAAACGAAATTAGAAATGTGCAGTGTGTCAGAGTGTATGTATATTAAGAGAATGAAAGGCAAATTAAAGAACAAAAAAGATTAAAAATAAAAAATAAAAAGAAAGTAAACAGTAACCTGTACATTATACACCTACCAAATATATATATATATACATACAGTGTGTGTGTGCCTGTGTTCAGAAAGAAATTGAACCTCATGGAGCACAATGCCTTGATGAAGATGAATGACATTCTAATGCTTTTGCAGGGAAACAACAGTGGTGCCTAAAATTAAGCAAGAAGTCACAGTAGAGGACACACATTTTTGACGAAAATTTCTAAAATCTTTCTAACAAACTAAATACAAACATCAAACAGAAAAAATAATGCATA